>QTSX02003780.1:0-84421 GCA_014839935.2 Entomophthora muscae | reverse complement strand
GCATTAGAATATTGAAATTAGACATCAACTCTTAATATTTTGATATTATGTGCATAAATCAATGCATCTTGTTTAAAAAACCCATTGTAAACTTGGCCTTTTCCATTATAATTTAATGAAATGGACTGTGTTTATATTAGAAAGCCATTAACGCTTAGTACAAATATTGATACATGGTGCATTTTACAGCCTGTATATTTACCTATTGGTAATAATTATGTAAACTTTTCAGTTGGATTTTATGAGGTAATAATAATGTAATGGGTTAATAAATTACTGTTTATTGTCATTAATTGGCTGATTTTTTTGCTGTGGTGATTATGCATTTTCTGATATTTACGCACTGGTTTCCAATTGGTTGGATGTGAAGCCAACCAATTGGATACTAGTGCATAAATATCAGAAAATGCATATTCACCACAGCAAAGAAAATCAGCCAATTAATGACAATAAACAGTAATTTATTAACCCATTACATTATTATTACCTCATAAAATCCAACTGAAAAGTTTACATATTTATTACCAATAGGTAAATATACAGGCTGTAAAATGCACTATGTATCAATATTTGTACTAAGCGTTAATGGCTTTCTAATATAAACACAGTCCATTTCATTAAATTATAATGGAAAAGGCCAAGTTTACAATGGGTTTTTTAAACAAGATGCATTGATTTATGCACATAATATCAAAATATTAAGAGTTGACGTCTAATTGCAATATTCTAATGCAATATTTATGTTTATTGTCTTTAATTTATTAATAATGATGAAAAATACAGTAGTTTTAAAAGCTATGGCAACAAACAAAATGAACTCAGATTTAAACAAAATGAATTCAGATTTAAGCAAAATTGAAATGAACCCGAATCTGTTGTAAATCAATATAAATTCATTTATTTTCAATTTCGCTTAAATTTGAGTTCATTTTGTTTGTCACCAGGCCTTTTAAAACTATTATATGTATGCTAATAATTTTAAGCTATTTGTAAAATGTACAACATTGTATTAATTATAGGAAATGTTGATAATGTAAAAAGGAAATATTATTAATTATGCTTTGAAAAAGAGATATTAATTTTAATAAGTTGTCACAAAGAAAAAATTTATTTACTAATCAAAGGACGGGAATGGGTGAAATAAACATTGCCTTAATCTGCGCCTGTGAAAGGGGCAGCATCAGAGATAGTGGGAAGGGAATGGTTGGTGGCTTGGGAGTCAGGGTTGGAAGGCAGGTGGCTTGACGGGGGGTTGGGGAGTCAGGGTTTGTTAGCTGGGAAGGGGCAGCAAGAGCTGATTTCTTCAATTGCTCAAATTATTCATCAGTCACGTATACAGGCTTGACAAAACAGATGGACTGGCGTGGGGGGAGGCAGGGTTCCTTTCTTGACTTATCACTATCACTTGCATAGAAGATAATGAGATCAAATAAGTCCTGGACAAACACAGAAGGGAAAAGCTCATACCCCTTCTCAATTTGAGAGTACATTTCATTGTAGATGGCAGGCTTCAAGTGCCTGAGGACGGAACCAAAATTGTAGAGACATACATCTGCAAGATGCATGTTGGCGTAGTTGATGGGGTAGGACCAGCAGGTATGCCCTGCAGCCCTGATTTCTTGAGTAGCCCTTTCCCGCTGCTCCATCTCAGCACTCAGTAAAACTGTGTGCACAGCGTTTTGTGTGGCCCACTCCTCCAGCATGGCCTTGAGCTCCGTCTGGTAGGCATACCCATCTGCAGTGTTTGATATTGCCAAGTAATAATTGACGTCCAATGGGGAAACTGCCAATAAAACCCTGACAAAACAATACAAGATTGGGCCGCACTTGTACATGTCAGACTGGATACGTTTCTCTCCATAGTTTTGGATACTTGCAGAAATCTTAGCGTATGATAGGAAGATGATGTCATTATGGGCCCCCATTGCCATCCCTTTGATAAAATTGATGATGGTAGAATCATAGGGGTCAGTATCCAGAAAAATTGGGCCACTGAGAACCTGATTGGATAAGAGTCTGGCAGCAACCACAACTCCATGCATCCACAAATTCACTGTTCTCTTATTGTTGAAAATGCTGTGGAGTTCCAGTTGAAGACAGACCTGGACCAAGGGCGTCTGCTGATCACGCTCCATAATAGCCATCATGAGAGGGTGGGCTTTTTCACCTTCAGTCAAAGTACAGGCACCAGTTGAGGTCTTCTTGATAGGAGGGCCACAGTTGGCGTAGGCTCGCAGGGTTGCAGCCACAGTGGACTTTGCAAAACCCATTGTGGCCGCAATTTCCCCAAGGGACATAAGCATCCCTTGCTTTTCAACCATTTCAAGAATAATCTCTGGAGTGATTAATTTTCTTCTGCGTCTTGCAGGCTGATTGGCTGGGAGAGGGATGTGTCCATATTGGGAACTGGTCAATGCCATCTGATAGGCTGTTTCAGGATTTGGGACTCTCTGGGTGACCCCATGGCTCAATTGCCTGATTCCAGGTGTTAGTGTTGATACAGGATTTGGGTTGGCAGCTGCCTGTGCGTGATGAGCAAACAGGGCCATGCTTGAGAACGCAGGAGAAAGAACACACTCCTAGGTGGTGCTTGCAGAGGGGCCTGTGGGTTGGGAGTGGCCATAGAGGGAGGCTTCACTATTAGAAGACCCAGTGTAGCCCTGCATGATTTTGTCAAGGCCAGGGAACAGCTTGTTGACTTGGTTGGTGTTGGAAGAATACATAATAAAAAAATTTATTATAAAATTAAACTCAAAAAGAGGAGTGTATATTTTAGTCAATTTTATTGTTAAATATGTCAATTTTGTGAATAGTAGGATCTAAATTTTAGCCACACTAAACTGGAATAGGGTGATTTTTGAGAATGCCTGTGCTTCCTAAAAGAATCAGCACAAATCCACTCTAGATCCTTTAACATCCTTTTTGAGACACCCATAAATTATATTTATTTTAAATTCCTTGCAATTATGATTTGAAACTTGGTTCTTGGATTTGACAATCCTGCAATTTCAGATTTGTTAATTTTTACATGATGTCTATGATTTGTTTGACATACAGGAAATCTCAAATTGTACATTAGAATCCCACATTTCTGATTCATGTATCCCACATTTTTTTGCTGAGTTTTGTCTTTTGTTGGTTGAGTTATCTGCTCAAGAGATTTGAAATTTGCCAATTTAAATAAATCAAAAAAGTCAAATTAAATGATTGATTTTATTTAATATTTTACTTTTCACTCAGATGAGTTGCCCGCAAAAGTGATTCAAAATTTGGACCAAGGATTTGACAATCCTGCATTTTTATGTTTAGGTTCTGAATTTACAGTATAGTGTAGCCTGGCATCATATGTAATTTCCCCTTATTTTCCCCTATCCATTGTGCGCATCAAATCAATTGGGTGATATGAAGCTTGGTGGAATTTGAAGTGACATAAATTGAAATGGCGTAACCACCCCCTTCCCTATTAAAATCACTATTAAAATATTTTATTAAGAGAACTCTTATCAATGTATCCATGTATAATAAAGTTATAAATTACATATAACAAAACTAGTTTTTTTACCCAGCAATGGCAATCACTAGAAGGAACATCATAGTGGTGTCTTTTTAGGTTGTTCCTTTTATAAGTGTCTTAGATTAATACTATAGGAACATTTTCTGGCATTATACAACAGGCTTTATTTTATTTTGGGTATAAGCTTATTTTAGTTAAAGATAAATAGCGTGATTTGAAATGACGTAAAGTTGAGATGGTGTAAACATGCCCCACACTAAGTGATTTCATATGTAAATAAAGTTAGCAAAATAAGATTTAATTAATCTGACTTGAAATGAAAGAATTGAGATGCCGTAAATTTGAGATGCCGCATTATAAAGGTATATGTAAATTTTAACTATTTTATTGTTTATTTTATTTTTTTGTGATTCAAAATCACTAATGCAAAAAAAACGCCATCTTGAATTAAATTTGAGATGGCGTTAATCAAAGTGCTGTTTTTGAGATGGTGTGTCCTACCTGTCAGGTAACCTCACTGTTGAACTCTCCTCTCTTGTCTCCTTCCTGATTAGGCACTTGCATTGCATTAACTTGATTTTTTGATCCACAAGGGCATCCACATCTGCAGCATACTCCTCCAGCTCCTTGTCTCTGTTGTTGGGATGCATACATTTTGGTAAAAAAAATAAAATTAAATTAAAACAGTTTATCTATATAATTTATTTGTTTTAATTTTTATCTCTTCATATATAGTAGCCTAAAGGTTTTTAGTCACTACTGTTTATTTCAAATTAGGGTTTAGATTCCTATATTAATTATTTTTGGTTGTAAATGTGCACTGTTACTTTTATGTTTGGATAAATTTAATATTTTTATTAATTCTAATCCCAAAACAGACACCTATAATGTGGAGTATATACTTCTGAGAAGTATATAAAACAAGATAAAGGAGAAAATTAAGAAGATAATGATACTTTATTAGATATGAATATAGGATGATATATAGTATCACGGAAAGCCACATACTGTCCATGTACATCATGGGAGTCATGGGGCTTATCTGAGTAATGTTCCTCATAAGTCACGAGGCTTATTTAGTTGTGTTCCGTTTAGGGTGTGGATTGTTTGATCCTTGTAATAGATGATCAAATGATAGTGGTGCCACCAGCTTAATGATTATTTGATGAGCCATTTGGTGAACTACTTGGGGTGTCAATTCCCTGAGAGGGTGTAATCAAAGATTTTGCAACATCTCTCCCTGGGGTACTGGAAGGTGTAACCTTGGGGATTTTCTTAAGAGTTTCAGGGATACAAGCTTGGTACTGATCCAGTTTGGCATTAGATACAGGGAGTCTGGAGTTGTGCTGGACTGTCCTTGCTTTACACAGATGGAGTCAGTCATGATGCATTTGTTTTAGTTTTGTTCTAGCATTAATTTCCTTGATGAGGTAGGTGTTGTTGGTCTTGACCTCCATGACAATGCCTGGTCCACGTAGCCCTGGATCCAACTTATGCTTGTTGTGGTTGACAACCCAGATTTTGTCCCCAACTTAGAATCTTTCCTGCTGTAGTGGGATTGCCTCTCTTTCAATCCTTTTTTGTTCCATGTCTTTCTGGTCTTCTCTAGCACGGCATAAATTGGGATTACTGTCATCTGGCACCCTTTTTGGTAGAGGTAATTGTGGTCCTGCAGTTGTACTAACAAGGGCAGGCTTCTGCCCATAGACAAGCTCATATGGGCTTTTATCCATGTTACAGTTGACTTGTGTTCTACATACCATGAGTGCTGTTGGCAGCATGTTGACCCAGGATTTTGGATTTTTAGCAGATAACTTATAGAGGGCTTCTATAAGTGCACTGTTTAGTTGTTCTACTTGTTCATTTGCTTGGGGGTGATATATGCTGGCTGTGATGTGTTTTATTCCATTTTTGGCAAGGTAGATATTGGTGTCAATGGCTTTAAGTTTGGTGCCTTCATCTGTGATCAGGAGGTTAGGCTTCCCAAATTTGGCTATGATCTCTTTTCCAATGAATTGCCTCACATCATTGCCTTTGTGTTCTTTGGTGGCTTGTGCCACAGTCCATCTGGTTACATAGTCAATAGCTGTGATGATGTACTTCTTGCCCTTGTTTTTCCAGGCATTGGGCCCACAATATCCAGCAACCATACTTTGAAGGGTTGTGTGATGGATACAGGCACTACTGACTTGGGTGGTGCTTTGGTTTGGGTGTACTTCTCACAGACTTCACATTGCTCCAGTACCTCTCTGATATCATCTAGCATGTTGGGTCATCAGTAGTGTGTCTTGAGATATTATTCAAGTTTCTGCTGCAGGTGTGTCCCAGGTCTCTGTGATATTGGATGATTGTGTCAATCTTTTGTGTTGACAGGACGTAGGGTACTGTATCACCATTTGGAAATATTTGGTGTAGTGTACCATATATGTTTTTGAACAGGTGTTTGTTCTTAAGGACCTTCTCTTGGATGTCCCTTGGTGTGCCAGGCGGGAACCTTCCTGGAAATTCCCCATGATTAACATGGTCCAGTTGGGGTTGCCATCAGCGCAGAGGACATGTTTGATGTATAGCCTTGACAGGGCATCTGCAGTAATGATTTCCTTGCCTGACTTATACTCAATTTGCACTGGGTATCTCTGCATAAGACTCATTCACTTGGCTTGCCTTCTTGACAAGTGTTGTTGTGTTTTGAAGAATATCAACAATTTTTGATCTGTGAGTACTTTGAACGTTTGGGCTCCTTTGAGATAGCACCACCATTTCATGAGACAGTGTATTAAGGCTATCAATTTTTATTGTGTATAGGATATCTTTGTTTGTTGTCAGATAGTTTTCTTGATTTGTACGCCACAGGGAGAAAGTTCTTTTCTGCTGTTTGGATACATAGCTCTCTTTCTATGGTGTATTCAGATTCATTGGTTTCTAGTTCATATACTCCCTCACAATTTGGATATTGAAGGATAGGGGCAGTGATAATACATTCTTTTAGTTGTTGGAAATGTTGGTCTCATAGTGGTGTCCACACAAACTTGGTTGTTTTGCCTGTGGTGGCTGACAGGGGGGGCTATTAGGGCATCCCAGTCAGGGATGAACCTTCTTAGGTAGGCTACCATGC
Source organism: Entomophthora muscae (assembly GCA_014839935.2). NCBI lineage: Eukaryota > Fungi > Entomophthoromycota > Entomophthoromycetes > Entomophthorales > Entomophthoraceae > Entomophthora > Entomophthora muscae. The sequence continues at coordinate 77,792 of QTSX02003780.1, read as the reverse complement.
CTAGGAAGATATAGAGTTCACTTTTATTTCTTGGAGCTGGCATTTCAGTTATAGCACATATCTTTTCTGGATCTTGTTTGATCCTGTCTTTGCTGATAATGTGACCAAGGAATGGAAGTTCAGAAAAAAGAAGTTGCATTTTGAAGGTTTGGCAATAAGCTGGTTTTCTTTGAGGGTGTGTAGGACCAGGCAGACATCTTACCGATGTTACTTTAGAGTTGGGCTGTAGATAATTATGTTTTCCAGGTAAATGATTGCTTGTTTCCCAATGTGTTCTTTGAAAACTTTGTTCATGAAGGTCACAAAAGTACTGAGAGAATTGGTCATACCAAAATTGAGGACAACATATTCAAAGAATCCGTATTTAGTTCTGAATGCAGTCTTTGGGATATCTTCAGGCTTTGCTTGAATTTGGTGATAGCCTGCTGTTAGATCAATTTTTGTAAAGATTTGGGACCCCCAGGGTGTCAAAAAGGTCGTCAATCAGGGGCAGGTGATACCTGTTCTTAATTGTGACCTCATTGAGCGCCTTGTAGTCTGTGACTAGGAAAAGGCCTCCATCTTTCTTTACTATAAAGAAGACAGTGGCACCAAAGGGTGGTTTTGAAGGTCATATGAGTCCTTTCTCAAGGGCTTTGTCAAGATAAGCTTTCAGTGTGTTGTCTTCCTGGGGTGTGAGGCAGTAGATAGGACATACTTTTGGTATAATTCCTTTGAGATTGATTTTGTGTTGTATGCCATAGTTGGGTGGTAAGCCTGGTAGGGCTTCCTGGAAGACAGAGGGGAATTCTTAGATTAGCTGTTGTTGAATTAGGTCTTGTTCAAGTGAGGTCTCTACATTTTTAAAGTGGATAATCTCATGCATGCAGGTGTTCCAATTGATTTTGCTAGGGTCATTTTCCTCTTCTGTTTCCATGATTTTTACAAACATGTGGTCTATCATAAGTGTTTCAAGATAAGTTGGGTAGACATGGTGGTGTACCTCATCTTATTGTATGGCAAGGTTAGCGCTATCCCAGTCAATATGAGGCTTGGTCTTTCTTATCCAATCCCAGCCAAGTATAACATCACATTTGGGGATTGGTATGATGAGGCCACTGAGCCTAGTTTGCATATCTCCAATTTGGGTACAGAAAGGTTTTGCTTCTTTGATGACTGGCGTGCTTTGGTTATCTGTTATGACAAATCTCTTGATGTTGCTTTGAATGTAGGTAGCTTCATGAGGTTAGCAAATTTCTTGTCAACAAGGGATTGATCAGCTCCAGTGTCAAATAGTGCTGTGCCCTGATATCTGAAAATACAGAAATGATAAGTGAGGAATTCATTTCCAGTTTTTGGGGCAAACAGTAGAGGATTGCTGGAGGGTACTTGGATCATGGTGATTGAATCCACGTCTTGGTCCCTGTACAAGTCTTGTAGGTTGGGGGAGGCAGCTCGCCTAAGCACTCCCCTGAGCTTTTCCCTCCTCATTGGTATTTTTGGTGCTTGCCTGGTTGGCTTGTGCAGTGTGATTACCATTTCAAGGATGGGTTTTGTTGGCTCAGTTGTTTTGCTTGTTTGGCTGAGGATCTTTTCTTGCTGCAGTGCTCTCCTTCTGTTTATTTGTTGCATGTGAATCATCAGATTTTTGAGTTGCGCGCTTTCCTTCCAGAAATAAATCTTTGAGGTTCCTGCAGTGGGTCATGTCAAACTGAGGTCTAATGTGTGTGGGGAGGCCATTGTAGAGGTCCTGTTGTGGTCTGGGCTTGTCAAAGTTGATGGTGTTGGGGGCCAGATCACTTATTTTTCATATGCTGCAATGTACTCCTCAATTGTTTCTGTCATTTTAAACATTCTAAGTTCCATCATGATCACCACATTGGAGTCTTTAATGGAGAACTTTTCAAGGAACACGGCCTTGAACACATCCCAGTTTTCTTTTTGGTTAGGGTGTTGGTCTAGCCATTCACTTACAAAACGTGAGACAGTTCCTGTGACATGTAGGGCAATCTTGCTGGCCCAGAGTCTGCAGGGTTAGTCTACTTGTGTAAATTTTCTTTGTGTGCTTTTGATCCAAAGGGTGGTGTTTTCCTGGTGTAATCCTGCAAATGTCCCAATTTCTGCTGAGTGTAGGCGTTGAAAGACAATACTGGGTATCTTGGGCACCTGCAGGGCTGTGGAGTTTAGAAGCGGGTTCAGGAGTCTACAGGTGTGGAGAAGGTTGTGTTATTTGGTGGAGACAAGGACATTGTTGAAGATGGTGAACCCTGTTGTCAGGATACCAGGAGTACCGTGGAGCTCCAGCAGGTGAGGGAGGAGTCAAAGTAGGTACTGGCATGGCCCACCAGATGATGGGACCTAACTTTACCAGGTAGGAAAGGGCCTTCCCATCCATAGCCCAGGGCCCAGTTGCTGGCAAGGCAGAATCAATCAACCCTGTGAGTGCCAGATAAAACACTCCCAGGAATTGACTACTCTAGCCAGTGGCATCATAAGTGGTTTGATATAGATAGTTGGTTTGGGTGTTGGGGTGGTTTCATGGGGACCAGGTAGGCAGCAGGATTGTTGCATTTCCTGTTGAAGATCAAAGGGTAAATGGTAATTGCTTTGCCGTCACAGATAATTTGATAGGGTTCCTTGGGGGCGTTTGGGCAGGTGTACCACTGCAAGTATTCCAAGGTCCAGGGTTTGTGGTCAGGGTTTGGTGATACTCAGTGAAATGCACAGGGCCAAATGGAGCGTTGGGTGGGCAATAGTAGTCAAAGGCTTTGGTTTTGTCAACTGGAGTCTGGCAATCTATCCCTGTGGTTGGGTACTGACGCTTTGGTGTTTGCAGATGGAAGAGTATCAAAAATAAGTATGGTAACAGATTGATGAACCAAAGGTTCATAACAACTTTATTGGTAATAATGTCAATACAGAACTTTTTCAGGTGTGTCTGATTTATATACTTACTCACATGCAAGTGCCTCTGGACATTCTTCTGATGCTAACTGTGTGGCAAGGCTTGGTATCTCAGGTTCTGCTGTTTGGTTAGCTGCTTCATGGTCATTTTTGGGGGTTTCAGGAACAGTTGGGACATTATTTTTCTTGTTATGCCTAGGCGCCAGATTAATTATTTTATAACTTAATCACATTATTCATCTTCAAATTATTCAGAAAGCTTAAAATACAATCAATCCCAAAACTTTAATTGATCTTGGGCTTAGATGATTTTTTTTAAAAAAATAAGTCATCAATTTTAGAATCAAAAATTGCAACTTATAGTATTACTGAAAATATCTTAAGTGCTATTACAAACTATAAACCAAAAATATTTATGATGAGTTGCATGGGAGAGTAATAGCAGCCCCAAAGCTATAAATGCTATTACCCTATCTTTGGCTCATCATAAATATTCTTAGTTTGTTTCAGAAAAAAAGTTTGTTGTTTTTGAAAGACTAATAACTCTATTTAAAATACACCCTCTAGTAAGTTGCCCTACTTCATGAACTTTCCCTAATGCACCACTAGCATCTTCTGATATTTTTGTTTCTCTGGTATCATCACGTGATTTCAAATTATAAGCTATCTCAGGATATTATGATAAACTTTCAAATGTTAGAGGTGAAGTATATAGCTTCCCATCTTTCATCAAGTATGAAAGATTGATGCACAGATTTTTAACTTCAAGCTCTCTTTTTATAGCCCTTACTTTTATTTCATAAATATAAAATAATGACTTTTGAGAAAAATTTGAGCCTGATAGCACTGATTTATATAATTCTTTTCTTTTTTCTTCTTCCTCAAAAATATTTTTAAGATCATTAATATTGTTAATATAAAGCTCATTTTCTTTTTTTCTTTAACATTTTTGATATTACACCAAAGTGACCATCAACAATGATTTTTCCATGAAATTCAACAAAACAATTATATTTTATAGAACCCTTAATATATTTAGATGCCTCTTTAAATAAGTAATATAAAAATCCATATGATCTAAAATGATTTCCATTATCAGTCCACACTTTTATATTTCTTATTTTTTAAATCTATCTAATTTAAGAAGACTTATTATACATTTGCCTGAAAATAAAGAATCATGTGATAATATTTGAGACAAAAAATCATGGTATTCATATTTAATTTTATTGCTTTCTTTAAAAACTAATGCAACCCCTAATAATAGATAGGTTTTTTTGAATATAAGCAATTATTGGTCTCAATTGGACCACTTCCAACCTTTAAGTTTTCTTTATAATCTATAACTACAACACAAGACTTATCATCTAATTTGTTAATATCTTTTTTATATTCCTTTTTTGATGAATATAAAAGTCTTGGTGCTGCTTAATAGTCTTTAAGTCATAATCTATAGATTCTAGTAATGGTAAGTTTTTACTTTCACATTCTTCCTTCTTTTTTTCTAGTGAATTTTTTAAATTACAAATATTGCACATATCAGTTTATTTTTTACTTTTTATTATATTTTTAGGGATTAATTTATAGTAAGTAGAAATTGAAACTGAAATTTCATTTTTTATTTTCATATTTTCATATATTTCTTTTTTTGTTTTTAAGAGAGAGTATTTTATTGCAGTTGAGTATTCACTCATTTCTTTTTTAATATCTTTATAAAAAATTTTGGGCACTTTTTTTGTAAACTGGCTTGTTTCAAAAGAATTTCCAGCAATTTTTTAATTATTTTTTTACTTATTTCTTTAATAAATGAATAGTTCTTATTTTTTGGCTTTTTTGTTTAAGATTTCATTTTTATGTTTATTTATTTTTCTTGAGTATTCAAACTCACTTTTGGTTATATTAAACCCCATATCATTAAGCTCTTTTAAAGAGTAGCTGGAAGAAACCAGAGATTGCAAGGCTGGGAGATGCTTTTGGGGAGAAGATTTCAGGAGATCCTTTAAGTTTTCAATGAACTCATTGCCTTTTTGATTTCAAATAGTTGGAAGGAACTGAGATCTCCCAAATTCAGTTTGAGTAAGGAAGTGCTTGATGAAAGTATCAAGATCATCACCAGTAATAAAGAGGAATGCCTTTTTTAACATTGCAATTCTTTCTCTTTTTGTTGAAGCTCCCAAGGAAAAAAGGGTAGCATGACAGAAGTAAATTTAACTGAAGACATGGTAGTATTTTGAATCTGTAATAAGGTCAGATCTCTTAAATGTGCCTTAATAATGGAGTAGTTCTGATCAGAGTGTGGCCTTTGAATGGGATCATTTGGATTAGAAGCTCTGTGGTGCTTTAGTTTTTATAGACCAAGCTAAATGACACCATTCTGAAAGAAATGGTGTGATAGTTTTTAATATAGTTTGAACTTGAATTTATGTTTGTAGAATTAATTAAATACCCAGTTCTCATGCACGAGTGATATATGTGAAGCAGCTAAGCATTATTATTACATCATATCCTCTTTGTAATCAATGCAAATCAATTAAAATGATGTATTCAGTTAAATGTAACTCTTCCGCATATTTTTAAAATGATAAAATATTAAAGAAATCCATTTAAAGAATGCTTAATTTGAGGTTCAAAGGTCACTTGAACCTTAAAATTAATCTAAACAGTGATAATAACATTCTAACTTCAAACTACCATAAAATTCTAAAGAATTGAGCTTTTTGAATAAAATAAAGAGCAAAAATAAAGCTCTCAATCTTATCTTTAATTTCTTTAAATAGAAAGTATATATTGTTAATAAAAAATTAACTTTTTTTAGCTTAAAGCAATCTATTTTATTTCCTTATCAAAATAATATAATAAAGTCTGACACATACTCTTTTAAATTGCTTTTGCTTTAATATTTAATATAATATACATATTAATAATTTACCTACAATAGAAAATAAGATTCTTAGCTTCATTTTGATAGCTTACAGTGTGAAAAAATATTAAATATTTGTTGAGTTATTACTGTTTTAAATATAAATATTTGTAATTTGATTTTTTCAAAATTGAACTGTGTTATGCTGCGACTTGAGCAGCATGTGTAAAAGAAAATGGCCTAATTCCTAAAATAATGACCCAGTTGTTTGGTTTTTTGGTGGTCTATCTTGGCTTGGCTGGGCATTGGTTCTGACAGGTTTGGCTTCAGGAGTCATGGAGGTTTTCCAAATCTGATCACCATTTTTGGACTGGCTTGATAGGCATTCTTGAGGCAAAGAAACTTGATTAAAAAAGGGTTCCCAATTGGGAACCCCAAATTACTTGAAGGAGGATGGGCTTGAACTGGGTTTACTGGGCAGCTAAAATTAGCCTGCCAAGGCCCAGCCAAACCCATCAAGGCTTGGGCGTAGCTTTTGAGGCCCAGAATGGGCCCTGCAGCTGCCACCAGGGCGGGAATGGTTCCCACACCTGGATTTTTGCTTTTCAAAGCAAAACCAGGTGTAGGCAAATCTCCCCCACCCACTAGCCCCGCCTGGCAACTAGGAGAGGGTTTGATTCCCACCTGAGGCTTCAAAGCTGTTACTTTTTAAACACTTGTAGGGACGTCTTGTCCTTCTTCATAGTCTCTCCAGCCTGTGGGGAGAGCCATTTGTTGGATTCTTTTCTTAGGAGGATTTTTTCCTTAAAGTTGTGTAGGTGTGAATAACCTACCTGTGCTACCACTGTTGAGTATATACTTCTGAGAAGTATATAGAACAAGATAAAGAGGAAAATTAAGAAGAGAATGATACTTTATTGGATATGAATATGGGATAATAAATAGTATCATGGAAAGCCACATACTGTCCATGTAGGTCATGGGAGTCATGGGGCTTATCTGAGTAATTTTCCTCATAAGTCACAAGTACTATTCAAACTGTGTTCCATTTAGAATCTGGATTGGGTGATCCCCGTAATAGATGGTTGAATGATAGTGGTGCCACCGGCTTAATGATTGGTTGGTGAGCCATTTGGTGACTCATTTGGTGAACTACTTGGGGTGTTGATTCCCCAAGAGGGAGTAATAGAAGATGTTGTGACAAGAATATTTATTTTCTTTTTGTATTCTATTTTGTATTCTTAATTATGATAAGCTGGTAACAGTATTATAGATTACTTGATTTGTTTTGATATTTAATGTTTTAGTTGTCTGTTTCAGTTGCTATTGGGGTTTGTTGTTGGATCAAGTTACTCACATTAGTAACTGAATTCATTTTGTTCTCAAAAATCATAGTAAACAGCAACCATCAGCATTTAAACTGTTTACATGTAGCATTCTATGTCGACAATTCCTAAAAAATACTTTTGTACTTTCATTATATGTTTATTGATTTTTTACCTTTAACGATTGTTCCTAGTGTTAAAAGTCAAATTTGCTTTTAATTTTCAAGTAAAATTGTAAGAAATAAAGCCAAAATAAAATCTGGGATTGTTGACATGGAGGATGTTACATACAGACAGTTTAAATTCTGACCGTTGCCTAGTAAACTTAGTAGCTTTGTTTTGTGACTGAAATCAATTTATTCTAGTGATTGGAATATTTGTTGTTGAGCCATCATTAATTTATTTTCAGTTTAAATTGTTGTGTGTCTGGACATTTTTGCCAATTAGCGCAGATTTTCCATGGAATTAGCTCCTATCTCTATCAAAAAAGTTGAAATTTGTTGTGTGACTGAACCTATTTATTCTGAACTGAACCATTTTTGTTTATCTCAACAGGTTGTAAATCTACTGTACTCATTTTAGATCTGACACCATTTTTTCTAGGACCCTATTTCCAACATTATGACACCATTTTAGGCATTTTCTAATAAAGTTTATTTTTAAAATGCCTAGAATGATGTCATAATGTCGGAAATAGGTTCCTAGAAAAAATAGTGATGGGAACAAGGTGAGTATCGTGATAAAACATGGGACAGTTTTTTATTCACAGATGTATTTTCTCAGTGTTTGTAAATCGACTAATTTAGATTTATAATTCGGAGGAAAAGTGACTTTAGAAACTGAGGCGATATAAAATGAAGTTGAACCAACCATCTAATTAAATTTTATGACTAGACTATTCTAAAATCAAAAAATGTCAGTTTTTTAAAATGATCAATACCTCTTTTCTTGAGAGTAAATCAGCTAAAGTATATAATTATTACACTTTTTAATAAAATCTTATAAACTAATCTAGATTTAAGGCTCGGAATTGTTGAGAAATGAAGCACAGATCAGCACTGAACTCTGCAATAGTTGGTTATCTTTGAAAGTCAAGCAATGCATATTTTCATGACTTTTTTAAATTTGGACAATTTAAATACCGAGTTTAAATATAGAGTATCCCAATATATTTAGCAAAAGTACTTCATTTTGGATATGTGCACCTTGAAACTCTTGCAATGAATTTAGGTAAAACTAATATTCAATCGGATTAAAATTAAATAGCTTTTTTTCAACAACAGCAAAGGCAATGATCAACCCTGAGTCATGGGAAATTGAAACATGAGTGCGCAACTGAGAGAAATCTAAGCACTCATGGGTTGTTTTTCTGAGGGGGGTTATTTTGTGGTACGCTATTTCCGGCTTGCCTAAAATTATTGTCAAACAATGTAACTGATTCAAGAGGATTAAGTGATCGAAAAGATAGCGTATTTGCCACGTGTAAAGCTTTTCTGAAGTTATTTGCTTCAAGAAAAAGAATAATAAATAAGTAAGCTAATATTAGCAATCCTGCACTTATAGCGACTAAATTTGGCTGTGAAAGGTAGGTTAAAGTAATCCGAATCTCCTTGCAGTTGAATATTCTTCAAATATTCAAAATAAACAACCATCTTCCTACCCATTGCTTAAAATAATCTATTATAATCAGAGGTTGAAAAAAGTCATTTTAAAAAACGGTAACTTAAGTTTTTAGCCAAGGTACGATAGCAGATTAAGATACCAAAATATTATAAAAGTTACCATTTAAAGAAAGGAGCTCGACTTCTTTCCAAGTTAGCTTGTATTTAGGAAACAGAGCTTTGTAAAGCGCCTCCTTTACAGCCCATCTATTAGCAGTTAATTCATTGAAATAAAGGAAAGTTCAAAATGCACGTTAATTTTATGAGCTTTGAGGGTTAAAATCATTAAATACATAACTAGAATACTTTACTATGATACCAAGTCAAAATTAATAATGTGTAAAAACGGTTCATGAATTGAAAGATCCCTCGTATCTACTTGAAAGCATATTATAAAAGCTAGGATATTAAAACCGCTAGCCAAATATTTAAAGAATACAAGCTGTACTTCTTTGAGTTTTAAACTAAGCAAGATGTTACCCAGATTTTTGGAACATGCTCGAACGAGATCAAAAGACACAAGCTAGAAAAAATATGTTGAAATTAGGATTTAAGACTCATAAACTACTTGAGTGCACTAAAAGACAAAGCGGAAAAAGAATGTTAGAAAATAACTCAGTCTCTTTCCTTATTTTCTCTGTTGGGAACCAAGCAAATGTAGTTCGATTCAACCTGTTAAAAACATACTACTTCGAAAATATTTCAAACAAGTCTAAAGAACAAGCTGATTTTTAAAATAGAAAGAGCTTAATAAAGGCAGATTTACAAAGCCAAGACCAGGAGGCTGGAACTTCAAAAAGGTAAGTAAGAATTAGGTTGCTAAAGCTATCGAGACAAAAGTTATCAGAGGAAAATGCACGAAATTACCTTTTAGCTAAAAAGTTTATTATGGAACTGTAATTTGGTGGTGTTTCGCAGTTATGGTTTTTTATTAACGGCATCTGCTCAATATTAAAGCGCACCAGTTCATTTTGGGATAAAATACGGCTGGAAAAATTGGTTAACTTGTTAATAGAACTAGGATTCCATAACAATGCAGAGTTGCTTTGATTTACAGTAAACCCAACAATATTACTGATCCTTGAGATTTTAAGAATATCTGTCCCTACACCAACTATCATAAAGCCTAAAAGTGGAGAAATATCTTTTTGTAGTGACACTACCCATTGTGTTAAAAATACAAGTGTACAGTGGCGTCCAGCTAGAAAAGGCTGACTTATTCACTCTGTTCATGATTTATCCTTTTATAGCAGTCATAAATGAGTGTAATTTAGACATTATGCAAGCAAAGCTGGTACCCACCTCATTTCCAACAACAGTTTTTCTGACAAACTCTTGGATTTTAGAGTTTTTTTAGGCATAAATATTTTTATATAAATTAAGGATTTAGCTTAATATTATTATCGCAACTCATACAGTATTCCTGTGACTGACTTAATAACCCTTTACTTCCTACACTTTTTAGATCAAGAGTAGATGGATCAATTAAAAAATCAGCCATTTTAAGTTTAATAGTAAAATGTACAGGGGCACACTTTTGTAAACTCATATTCCCAACAATTCTGTGAAATCATGACATATTTCTAAAAAGATATCATCACAAATAAAACTCTGAAAGTTAGTTTAAACTTCATAAAAAATTAACACATGATAGATATAACCCCAGCTACTCCTTATTATATAAAAAAATCTAGCTAATTTTTATTAGTATGTGTCAGAAAAATAGCTTCTAAGACAATATATCATTCACCAGTGGGATCCAATGTAATTTAACATTAGAAAGGTACCAGAAGAGCCTGTGACTTTGCCATAGACATTATGCCATAAGGTCTACAGATGCAGGAAGTCTGACTGGGCCCTCAGCCTAGAAGGCAGTTGAATGATCTTCTATACATCTGGTAATGGTCTGAGTTTACATCTATACTTTCATATAAGAAACTGTTCTGTATGACAACAGTACCACCTTTTGCTCTAGCTTCTAATATGAAAAAGTGAAAAGTGAATAAGGAGAAAGAACTATGCTCATCGCTAAGTCCAGGGGAAGAAGGAATAATATGTGACAGTTTTCATTCATAATAGACTGACAATGTGGCCCAATCCATTTAATGATGATATCATGTTGAGACTCTGATGTGTTGACAAAATGAGAATGCAGAACTAAATGCTAAAAGAATTAAACAGCAAAACAATTCTTAGCATAAAGATTCATAAATTGTCAGGAATGACATTTCTGCCCCTCTTAAACCCCAAGACTTGGAGTAGATTTAAAAACCTGTTTATGACTGCCCACAGGCTGCCAGCCCTGAGGACCAGGGGGCCAGCCGCCTGCATTTTTAGGATTGAATCCTCTCTGATTCAAACCACAAATGCTCTTGAAAATGGGGACACCAGCATAGACTTACCAATAATAGCATCTATAAAAAGAAATAACTAATTTTCTAATAGAGGCAAAGAGTGACACAGTATTTTTCATAAGACCTGGTATTGTCCGTCCCAATTGCAAAGCCAGGAAGCCATGTAAACAGTTAACCAAGTTAACTGAGTTGACAAATTAAAACAATCTGTTGATTGGAAATGAAAACTGGCCACTGCCGCTCTGATTTGTCAGCATGACTTGATAACCCCTTGCAAGTTGCCACTGATAAATAAACGCAACATGAGAGTCACTTGATACAACCTTGTTTATCAGAATGGTCAACAGAAATTAATCACCCAAGGGTTTTTTGCGTACTGGACAAGGTACTCTTTGGATGATGCAGATGGAATAGGAGCCATGGATCCAGGTGGTATTGCTTAGTCAAAATTTGGTACATATTAGAAAATTAAAGCTGTTCAACTCTTAAGAGTTGAGTCCTCCTTAAATTACTCAATAAAACCAAATATTCCTCCGGTCTAGTTTTTATTTTACAATGCATCCAGTAGTTTGTCTACTCCGCTACATCCTGTATAACTTGATCTTGAGTTGTATTATTACTGAAAGATGGGCCCCTGCCCTGGGTTTGTTGTTAGTGCCTCCTAATGTTACCTCAATGCCTTTTAATCTTGGCGTCTTTCCTGCAGAGTTTGAATCTGAGACAGTTGTGACTTCTCAATGTCCAGATTTCTATGCTGAAGGCATGTTAATCCTTTCACAGTCAATTTATCTGGGACTTCTTTGGTTGGGTTTAATCATTCTGTTAAACCCCAGTGTTTCTTTTGGAAATTTTACTAAATGTTATCTGAAGCTTTGGCGGTAGCTAGTCATCAACTCCTTATAGATTCAGATGGTTATTCCCCACCACATGGAGACCTCTTCTTACTATCTGTTGATTTCTGTCACAAAGAGGCTCCAACCATTGGCTTGATGAGCCTGATGTCTACCTTGGTGACCAATCAGAATACTGCCCCTGAAGAAAGCATGGGCCAGAGTGATGCCCTTGAGAATATTACTCCAGAACAGAAGGGTTGTGCTACCCTTCCTGAAGATCCTGTCAATGAACATATCTCCTGCGCCAGTGCCATTTTGCTGCCCCAAAACCTGGGTGTCCTGCCCACCCAAATTCCCATTTCCTGATTTTATGCTGATTTTCTTTTAATAGATGTAAAGTCTGACAGTGGGGTACTATATAAACCTCTGGACCCTGCGCCAGACTTTATTACCATTTTCAAATAAAGGTTATGAGATATTGATATTCTCATGTATTACCATATTTTATCTTAGTTATCTGTCAATTCAACCACAATTCTTCTGGCCCGTCTTCCCCTCTGCTCACAAGTTTTTGTCCTCCTGGTGCACCATTTGATCCTGTCCACTTCACAGAGTATCCTTTAAAATCTGAATATAGAGAATATAACTTTGACAGTATACTAGCTCATGACCTCTTATCCTAAACTAAAGAGCTGTCCATATTTAACAGAAAGGGTCCTTGGTTTATTACTGAACCCTGGCTGTTTAAATATAAGCATAATTTCCTCCCTGTCTGTCAGGAATGTCAATTTCTCTGTACCCAGAACCCAAGGTATGGGACTGAGGTCAAGCCCTGAGCCAAACCTTTGGTGGCATTCCAGTTCAGAAGACCAGGAGCTTGTCTTCCTGCAGCCTACTAATGGTATATCTGTTAGTAAAGTTGATGCCAACCCGCCAGGATCTGAACCCTTGTCTGCCCCACAGAGTTTCACAAGAAAACTTCTAGTGCCCAATGACAGAAGTTTCCCCAAAGTGGCAACTTTTGGCACTGACAGTTTAAGCAGCAAAATCAGCAGTGCTGCCAATAAAGAATCCCAAAACCTGCCTCTGTCCTAAGCAATACTTTCCCTGAAAACCCGCCCTATACAATAGCAACCAATGATAACCTGCTGTCAGGAATATTCCTGACACCAACCAAATTTCCACCATTGTGCCAATTTGGGGCAGGAAAGGAATTATGGGACCAAATAATTCTCAATATGAGAAGGATTTTCCCCTCCCAAATGGAGAAAATAATTTAAAAGTAAAAACAAAACTTATTGAAGCACAAAATAATTTATCATCCGGGCAGGCACCTGCCACGCCCGCCACAACCCAGGCAGTGGTGAGCCAGCCTCCTGCCAGCTGCCAGAGGGCCTCCCTTCAGCAAGCCTGCTGTCAGTCCCCTGTCCACCCACTTTCTCCATGGGTCCCAGTCCCCACTCCTCTCCAGCCAATCAAATAATTCCCTTTTAAAGGGACAAAAAATAGAAGAAAAGCCTTGCAGCCCAGAACAACCTGAAAACAACACCAAAACCTTACCCACCAATCCTGGCCCCAACCAATGGGGATCTGGGACACAGACTATTTGGTTAGGGCCAGACCCTTGCCAAACCCACCCACACAGTCTAAAATTAGACCCCAAGAAAAACCTGGGACTATTTCCCCTAATGGTAATACCCCAATAAGGATCCATTATCCACACCCAAGAATTTTCAGCCAAGCCACAGATAGTAGGAGAACAAGAGTTTGACTATTTTAATTTCCCAATGCTAACCCTCATCAACAGACTTTTGGGTTCACCCATCCACTGTTTTCACACCCACTTGAAAAACTTTGCACAGTGAGTGATACTATAAATAAAGGATCCCCTATCAATGATAGCTTGTACTATTACTGAGAGCAATACCCCCCTCAATAAATACCTTTAAATCCCCACTCTTAGCCTAAGCCTTATACTAGTTAAATCTCACCCTCAATCCCCAACCAGTGAAGATGAACCATCTCATCTTCACAGCTGTGATCACAGTTTGCCTGGGAATTGGAGGGTATCAGCAAGGACATGTTGCCTTTGGGCCCTCACCAGAAGGATTGGGCCAAAAGTATTACAAAGATCCAGGACAACTCAATTATTTGTATGCTGACTCTTGGCCTCTTCTGCTGTCACCCCATTTCATTCTATCTGTTGCCGTGTATACCTCTGCTTACTACATCTTGACCTATTTTGCGGGTAGCTTTGGCAGATACAACACCCATGCCAAGGTGTTCCAATGGATAATGTCTATTTACCCCATTTTCACCACTCTGATGGGTTTCCAGTTTGCCAATCTTCTTCTGTACCTGCTACAGGTAGTACCTATCATGCTTGGGTATTACACCTGCCTGCTCCAGATGCTGGGGGTTTTTACTGAGGTACGAGCACTAGACACTGATGGATTTTTCAGCAAAATAAGCAATTCCACCAATGTGAATTGCCCAAACTTGCCTGAAGTCCATGAAGTGGCACTGGACCTGAACACTTGTCCAACACCAATATCCAAGCTGTCAAACAGAAGGGTTAAAAGGCCTATTTTTAAGAGATAGCTAATGGCAACCTGCCTGTGCCTGACTCCACCCTGCCACCCCAAGATTCCTGACGCCAGCTCACCCAAGCCCAAGAAAACCAACCAGAAAATGAGGCCTGGTAGAGCAGTATAATTAACTGCCAGGCCAAGACCAACCCTCATTGTCATTTTTAAATAAAGATTATGGAATATTGGCTCACTTAAATATTACTATATTTTATCTTAGTCATCTGCCATTTAAGCCCAAAATCATCTGATCCTTCTTCTGCCCCGCCAGCTACCTACTATCTGCAAAGTGCTCCTTTTGGTCCTGTTCATTTTACAGAATACCCCTTGAAGCCTAAGTATAGAGATTACTTCTCTGACAAGATATTGGCACAGGATTCCTTGGCCAAATCTAAATTGTTAACCAGATACAACAGGAAGGGCCCTTGACACATTACTGAGCCCCACATGTTCAGAGATAAATACAATTTCCTCCCTGCCTACCAATTAGCATGGAGCCACCTGTCACCTCCAAACTGATGTCTGCATCTGCTAATAAGCTTCCCCTGGGCCATATCCACAAGCTATTTGGGATTGTATATATTACTCTCACGAGAGTAATAGTACTATTATTCTTGTTGCTGGTTCATGGTCATGGGTGGGCAAGTCAATGTCCTACCTCATTAAGTTAGTGTCAATCTTATAGTGGGCTTTGCCCACCCAATCCCTGAAAATGACAGACCAGCTGCCCAGGCTGTTTCCCTGACATGGAAAGTTTACCTTATGGTTAAAGCTGTAAATTCACTGCCACCCTTGGCATTGGATTGCACTTTCTTCCCTCACCACACTAAGAAAGATCCAAAAATATCAGCCAAACTCCTTAATTCTTTAGGGTATTTGGCACACACAGTTGACAAGAGATTTGTGTTGGCCTATCCTGTGGATTCATTGCCCCTGGTTGCTCCCTCCTTGGAAGAAACATTGGTTAATTTGGATTACTTGTTGGCCTGGTGTCGTCCACTTTTGAAAACTATCAGATCTACCCAATCAAGGGACGCCACGTTGACACTCAAAAACCCAGATGAATTCCATATGCCTGGGAGTTCCCCCAGTCAATCAGGCAGCACCGCAGAAATTAAGATGAAACTCTCCAGTCTCCCTGGCCCTGACCAACAAAATCTCTCCACTGGCTAATTAAATACAAGTTTTGTAGTCATCTGACTCCTCCCCCTGCAACAACTCCCTTTTTACACAGCAAGGGGACCTCCAGTCCCCTGCTTGTCTATTTTCCAATAATATTAAGTTTGGAACTTTTTGCACTTTATTTCAAATTTTATCTTGCTGGGAGCCCCTGTTTGGTGTTTCTACAATCTAAAGATTAAAGTGTTAGTTGTTCTGTTAAAACTTACCTTGTATTGACCCACTTCAAACCCAGCATCTCTTCTGGGACTTTTAAAAGAGGCTCTGGTGTATATTTGCTGTATAGTTACGCTTTCTCTTTCAAAAGTAGCTTTCAAACCTAAAATTTTAGTTAAATTTTAATATAAAATCTACTTTTACTTTAAATTTTCTTCAAATTCTTTTGTATTTGAACCCACTCTTTGTTTTCAATCAATCCAAGCCACCCAAGACTATTGTCAAGCTTCCCACACCCAATTTGCTGCTCCCTACTTTGTTTCTTGCTTGTGGGTGCCCCTGTTTGCTCCAATTTTATTATTTTTGATCCAGGAAATTTCACCAACCTATTTGAAATTTTTTGGAGATCACAACCATGATACTCCCTATTCTGAAATTTGTGGTATTTTCCTTGGCTTCATTCCTGCTGCACCTGTGGTCCACGTTGCCAGATTTGTGGTCTAAAATCTCCTCTTCTGTTCACCTTGTGGGCAACAATCCCTCTAGCCTATTGGATCTCTCCAGTGGACTCCTATTCTCTGGAGAGGCCATAGTCAAGAGCCTAACCTGCAACAACCTGGATCTAGATGTTGTTGACCATGCCTTGCCCGCTCCTGTGGATGAGGAGATGTTGATGGCCTCCCTTCTCAGCCTGGAGAAGAGCAACTTGGTGCCCCTCCAGGCTCCTGTGATACTGCCTCCCGCTCCCACTTGTACGCCCTGGTTGCTTACTGTTCTGGTACTGATGGTATTGAACGCTTACTTCCTTCAGCTGTCCCATGTGTCCTCTCTGTGATCCCCCCTTTGAGCGGCTGTCCAAGTCCTCCACTGGGTGGCATCCTGGTGGTTTGTTTTGCCGGGATGGGAGCCAAACTTAGTTAATTTAGCCCCCCCTCTCTTACAAAATTCATATTTCCCAGAGATCTTCTATGAGAACTACACAAAGAACATTAGGAACCAGCTGGCTCTGACCCCAAATTTGCAACAAGTAATAGTTGAAAAATTAAATAAAGCCTATTCAAATCAAGAGAAGAATCTGATTGAACTAGAGACAAAAGAGGATGATTTTGATTAGAGAGTTACAGCACTCACCATGGCTCACAAGATCAAAGTTGAGCTATTTTCTCTGCCCCTAAAATTTAATATATCTTTTATCCTGGTAATCTGGACCTATGTAGAGATAATTTAATGTAAAAATCTTACATGAGATTAAGCATAGACAGAAGAGGCTCCTGTTTGTATACCCAAATTAGTATACAATTACATACCATATGAGAATTTTAATAAACAAGTGCTTGAAATTACTTTCAGGGCATCAACAGCAAATTCACAGGTGGTGAACAACTTAGCTGAATCCAGGGCAGCCTGGTGCAAAGAAAAATTAGGGGTCTTGACACAATTCAAAAGACTTTTGGGACAACACCCCAGAAAAATAAGATCAGTACCCTTTATAATAAATTTTGTGAGTTCACTCCCCTTTTTGCAGGGCAGATACTTAGTTTAATTGTTAGACTTGGTTTTTTAACCTCATGAGTGTTAAGGCTGAAGTTCAGGGTGTGCTGGGGGTTGTTGTCAAACTAGAGAAAACTTCACAATAAATCTGGATTCCCTTGTTATTTTTTAAAATTTTCATTATTTCATTGAATCTTAATTTATTTTTAAGTTTATTTGTTTAAATTTATAAGTTTTTAGGTTTTCTAAATTTATATCTATATAACAGTCTAGTTAAATTCTTAATGGTTATGGTTATAATTTTCATTGGATTTGACAAGTTTTATTGAAGTTGATAGTTAATTGCTGGCAATATAAATGGTACCTAATTATATAAACTCTATAATAAAAAACTAAAAATAAAAGATAAAAACATAAGCCTTAATATTTTAATTGATTGGTTGCATTACAAGACAGGCAAGGATGTACAAATCAAAGTGACATAGAACTATGCCACTGTCTCAGCTGAAAAAGTATATAACCAACCTGTAGCAAATCAAACAAGGCCTCTGGCTCAGTTAGGGTGTCTCACTTGACAACTTTCTTGATTCAACTAAAGACCTCCTCAATTAGGTTTAGGAATGGGGAATATGCAGAAAAAAATTAGAGGTGCCTAGGCCCTGTAGCCAATTGCTGTTTGTCAATTTTTGTACCTGTCTCAATCATTGTAATTATTTTGAGAATGTGTGTCACTTTTTGGAGTTAATCATTATCCAATAAAATGATGTTGGTAAACCCTAGATTGTGCTCCTGATGTGCTCCATACCCAAATGAGAAAAATGTGATGAAGGTCCGCTATTGTGAGAACCCTTGATTATCTGGTAAAATTTAATGACAATGGGTTCAAGAAGGGTAACCATGGAGTATACCACAGCACATACAGATACACATTGAAAGACATCATCCTTGATGTAATAAATGGGGAACATATTAAGAAAAATAAAGCCTTGCTCTCAATCATAATTAAATTATGATGTCAGCAAAAATCAAAAAAATTGCCCCCAACAATTACAGAGTGACCAAAAAGGGAAAGATATCAACTGAAAACTGAAAGCAACTAGTAAACCCAAATGGCCAGAGTTAATAAAAATTTGGAATTTATTAGTGTTGCGCTGGGGTATTTGGGTCACTCATTTCTGTAATACAGTAGTTTAAAAGCTATGGCAACAAGCAAAAAAAATTCAGATTTAAATGAAATGAACTCAGATTTAAACAAAATTAATTTTAAACAAATTTATATTGATTTAAAATAGATTTGGATTCATTTCAATTTTGTTTAAATCTGAATTGTTTTCCCTTGTTGCCATAGCTTTTAAAACTACTGTAGGGCACAGGGTAATTGGCTTGAATACTGTCATATGTGAAGATATGATTAGTATTGTGGCAGAAGAACATATAGGAAGAAGAATTGATAATTACTTTTGGAATTTGGCTTCTGATTATGCAGAAGCACTTTTTGATAAGTCAAAGGTATTTTATTATTATTAGGGGAAAAGTATTTATATCCCTCTGGGGAGCGTCTTCCTGAGCTGTTGGCAATATCTTTTAGGAAATTCCAACACAATCTTATTTTTGGTAATTAGTGATCTGGGTTTGGCCATTTCAAAAACTCCAACCAATGGGATTTAAATGCTTCACCCAGCATAGGTGGCCCTTGCTGGCGTGGGGGTTTAGTGTATTTCAGGATCATTCATCCTGCTTAGTTTTTTGTCTTTGTGTTGACTGCTTAGAAATACAGTCAATTTAGAAAATCTGAGATTATGGGGAATCAAACCCAGTGCCTCAGCGCTCAATGTAAAATTAAGGCAGCGCCTTGGCACCTGCAATATTTGCCAGGCGGCGCCACAGTGCTTGCAATAATTTTCAGTAGGTGCGGCGGCACTTGACATAAAAGTAGTTTGGCGCCTAATCCAGTTGCTAGGTGGCACTGCAGCAAATCATGTATCAATTGAGTGCTGCAGAGGCGCTTATCATTGGCTAATTTAAGGTTCAGGTCAGCAGACTACTGCTAATCCAATATGCATATGATTTATAATATCAATTTATGTTATTTGGTAGCTACAATTCATATTCGCAAGCTTTGTCATAATTAGCATCATTTTATTTTGTACTACTGTTGAGTTTATACTTCTGGGAAGTATAATAAACAAAATAAAGGTGAAGATTAAGAAGAGAATGATACTTTATTAAATATGAATATAGGCTAATATATAGTATCATGACAAGCCACATGTTGTCCATGTACGTCATGGAGGTCATGGGGCTTATCTGCGTAATGTTCCTCTTGAGTCATGAGGCTTAATCAAGTTGTGTTCCATTTAGGACCTGGATTGAGTGATCCCTGTCATAGATGGTTAACTGATAATGATGCCACCAGTTTATTGGCTGGATGGTGAACCACTCAGTGAGCTGCTCAGTGATTTACTTGGGGTGTTAACTCCCCAAGAGGGAGTAATCAAATATGTTGCAACATCTCCCCCTGGGGTGCTGGAAGGCGGAGCCTTGGGAATCTTTTGAGGGTATCTGATATACAGGCTTGGTACTGATCTAGTTTGGCGTTAGGGACAGGGAGTCTTGAATTTCATTGGGCTGCTCTTGCCTTACACAAACAAAGTTGATCATGATACATATGTTTTAGTTTGGTTTGAGCTCCAATCCCTTTGATGAGATAGGTGTTATTGGGCTTCACTTCCATGACAATGCCTGGTCCGCTTAACCCTGGGTCTAATTTGTGTTGGTTGTGGTTGACAACCCAGATCTTGTCTCTGACTTGGAACCTTTCTTGTTGCAATGGGATTGCTTCCTGCTGAACCCTTTGTTGTTCCATCACCTCTTGGTCCTTTCTGGCTTGTAGTACTTTTGGGTCATTGCTGTCTGGTATCTTCTTTGGAAGTGGCAGTTGTGGCCCCATGGTTGTACTGACAAGTGAAGATTTCTGACCGTAGACAAGTTCATAAGGGCTTTTGCCCATATTTTGGTTGACTCGTGTTCTGCAGACCATAAGGGCGGTTGGTAGCATTTCAACCCAGGCTTTTGGATTGTTGGCAGATAACTTACTGAGGGCTTCCACTAGAGAGCTGTTTAGTTGTTCTATGCGTCCATTTGCTTGTGGGTGATATGGGCTGGCTGTGACATGTTTTATTCCATTTTTGGCAAGATAAAAGTTGGTATCAATAGCTTTGAGCTCAGTGCCTCCATCTGTGATTAAGAGGTTGGGCTTTCCAAACTTAGCTGTGATCTCCTTGCCAATGAATTGTCTCACGACATTGCATTTGTGCCCTTTTGTGGCTTGTGCTAGGGGCCATATGGTTGCATAGTCAATGGCTGTGATGATGTACTTCTTGCCTTTGCTTTCACCAGGCATAGGTGTCAGGAAGCCAGCCATAGGTAGAGGCATTGGGCGGCTTGGGGTGAGGTGCGGCTGAGCCGGCGGGTAAGGCCCACCATAGAATGGGTGCTAACTTGATAATATAAGATACAGAACACCTGAGTAAGGACCAGGGTCCGGAGTTGGGGACCACAGAATCTACCAAACCTGTAAAAGTAATGTAGAGTACTCCAAAAAGCTGGGTAGAGGTGGTCTTGGCTGCAGCAGTAGGTTCCAGTGGGCAGTCTGATTGTGGGGTTAAGGGAGGAGTCATAGGAACAAAGTAGGCAGGCAGATAATTGTACTTGTCTTTGAACAATCTTGGCGGCCTTTTGTACCACTTTCCTTTGTGTCCTATGTATTTGGTTTCTCTAGTCCTGGTCAAGGGGTTGGCAATGAGGATAGTCTCTAAGTCGTACTCTGAATAGGCCGGGTTAGGGGGTATTCAGTAAAATGCACAGGTCCAAAGGGGGCTCCTGGGGGACAGTATAATGCCTGGGGCAATTTGGCAGGTTGGTCTTGGGGGGGCGGCAGCCTGGCAGTCTACTTGACTGGAATTAAGATGGAAGATCACTAAGACTAGATAGGGTAAGATTTGTTCAAACCAAAGGTTCATAAAACTTTATTATCAAAAATGAAGATGGGGTCTTTGCTGTACCGCCAGGGTTTTTATACCCTGGGACTTTGCTTCTTCAATTTTTGCAGGGTTCAGGTTTGCAGACAAGGCACTGGTGGGACATGGGTCTTGTCTTGGGGTCTCAAGGGCGGCAGATCCAGGTTATGCCTGTTCTGGCAAATTGGAAAGGCAACACTTTGTTTTGACGCCACTGTTCACTATGTCACCTGAGTAGTCCAATTGTATTACCCCTTCTGGGCGGGAGACTGGCAGTTTCTGGTGGTCACTGGCAAGGTTAAAAATAGGTTTTGTCTTAGCCTTCTTAAGGCAAGCTGCAACCTCTGCATAGGTTTGGCTCTTTGGTGGCTCAAGGTTGGCATCAATCTGATGAACATTTGGGGAATTGTCTCTGGGAGGCTGGTGGGTTGCGGAGTAACTCGTTAACTTGGGTTTGCAATTTAACAAGTGGGTGGTCTCCCGTCCACTTTGTGTGACTCGAGTAGTCTTTGGAGGGTCCTCTATAGTAGGCTGGCGGAACGCGGAGTAATTTACTGATTTGAGCCCGTCTTTTAACGGATTGGCGGGTCCTGGACTGGTCTGGAGGATTAGATCCGCCTCCTGGGAACCGGGGTTTAACTCTTGAGTTTTCAATAGAAGTATTGAAATGTAATTCAAGACATCATCCCCTTCCTTCCCAGGGGTCTCTTCCTTCCTGGCCTTCTTCTCAAGGTATTGTTGGATTGCTAGTTGGGCGTTGGGTAGGTTGCTTAATGGTTCCCAGGTGCTTTCCTTAGGTGGGTATCCCTTCCACTTGACGTAGTATTGGAGGGTTTTATAGTGGATACGGTCTCCATGAACATATTCAACTGTGTATTCTTCAGAGCGTCCTACTTGGATGGGAGGGGGTTCAGTCTTGAGTTTCTGGTGGGGGAGTGAGTCCCCCTCTTTCTTGAATAGAAGCGCGCGGTGGAAGACATTGTGTATTTTTCACGAGGGGGTAATTCTAGTTCAAATGCTACTTCACCCACTAGTTTGGTGATCTTGTAGGGGCCACTTCTTCTGTGGGCTAACTTCCAACAGGGAACAGTCAGAGGCACGTTTTGAGAGTCCAGATAGACTTTGTCCCCTACCTTCAATGGTTTCCCAGGAATTCTCTTTTTGTTGGCAAAAGCCTTATAAGTCTGGACAGCGCGGGTCAGATTCTTAAAACAGGTTTGTTGGGTGTTGTGTATCTGTTCAATCCAGATTTGTCCTGACGGGTTTATTTCCTTACTGCCAATACTTGGATCCCAAGATGGGTAAAATCCATAATTGGCCTTGAAGGGGGA
The DNA here is from genome assembly GCA_014839935.2 of Entomophthora muscae. Taxonomy (NCBI): domain Eukaryota; kingdom Fungi; phylum Entomophthoromycota; class Entomophthoromycetes; order Entomophthorales; family Entomophthoraceae; genus Entomophthora; species Entomophthora muscae. Next base: position 55,112 of record QTSX02003780.1, on the reverse strand, counting down.
CATTCTCGTGGAGGCGTGGTCTTTACTGTTATAGGCATACTGTGCCATGGGTAGCATCTTGGCCCAGTTATCCTGGTTGGCGTTGGCATAGCATTATAGGTATTGTTCAAGTATCTGGCTCACATGTTCAGTCTGGCCGTTGGTCTGTGGGTGGTAGGAGGTTGATACACAGCGCTTTATCCCCAAGTCCATCATCACCTGAGTCCAGTATTTGGAGGTGAATTGTGGTCCTCTATCAGTGATGATTTCCGACAGAGTGCTGTGTTGAGTTAGGATGCGGTCGTGGAAATGCCTAGCTGTCTCCGCGGCAGTGCAGTGAGTGGTAGTAGGGACAAAATAGGACATCTTAGTAACCCTATCTACCATGACCATGATGGCGTTAAACACATTGGAGGGAGGCAGCACTACAATATAGTCCATTGAAACGGACTGCCAGGGCCCCGCAGGTATGTCTAGCGGTCTTAGCAGGCCTTCAGGTTTGGATCTGCGGGTTTTGGTTCTTCCACATGTCTCACAGCCTTTGATGTAGGCGGCCACATCTTTGTCCAGTTGGGGCCAAGTGTAATTCTTCTTGATTCCTTGGAGTGTCTTGAGTCTGCCAGGGTGGCCGGCCATCTCTGAGTTGTGATAGTCAATGAGTACTTTGGTCCTTGTTTCACCTTCTGGTACATAGATCCAGTTGTGTAATAGCAGGGTTGATCCTTTCATCAAGAATCCTTTCTTGTGGTGGCGGCTCTCTGGGTCAGAGGTCAAGTCAGCAACAAGGTCCGCTGAGTATTTGTCTTGTTTCTGCGCCTCAATTACGTCAGGTTTGCAGGCCATGATTTTCATGTACATCAGTTGGATGCCTAGGATGGCCAGGTCAAGGAGTACATGTGTGTTGTGGTCCTTAGTTTCTGTAGAGGAAGGAATCAGATCAGCTCTTCTACTCAGGGCGTCAGGTACCACGTTCACCTTCCCAGGCTTGTAGTCAATGGTCAAGGTATAGTCAGCCAGTTCCAAGGCCCATCTGGCCTGCCTGTGGTTTAGCTGTCTGGGTTTAAAGAAGTAAACCAAGTTCTTGTGTTTGGTTAAGACTTTTACTGGAAATTTAGCACCACATAGGTACTGGCGCCAATGTTTCAGGGTCTTCATTATTTCAAGCATCTCCTTGTTGTAGATTGGGTAGTTTCCTTCAGAAGGCAGCATCTTCTTGGAGTAATATGCTAAAGGATGTAGCATACTATCCCCTCCTTCCTGAAGAAGGACCCCACCCACCGCAAAGTTGGACGCGTCAGTTTCCAGTACAAATGGCTTGGATGGGTCGGGCATGGCCAGGACGGGGGCAGAGGTGAAAGCAAGCTTCAGGGCCTCAAATGCTGATGTGCACTTGTCAGTCCAAGAAAAGGTAACCTTGTCTGAGCAAAGGCGGGTCAGGGGTAAGGTAATCAGAGAAAATTTTTGGATGAAATCCCTGCAATAATTTGCCAGGCCCAAAAAACTTCTCACATCTTTCCTGAATTTGGGCACCGGCCAAGATGTTACTGCTTCTACTTTTTCCTGTGCCATGGCAAACCCGCGGGTCTTCACAATGTATCCCAGGAACTCAACTTCAGACTGGAATAATTCACACTTTTTAAGCTTAGCATGTAAGTTTGCTTGGGAGAGTTTTTCTAGTATAAGGTCCAGGTGGCGCAGGTGTTCCTCGTGGGTCTTGCTGTAGATGAGGATGTTGTCAAGGTAGGCCACACAGAACTGGTCAAGGTATTCACCCAATACTGTGTTTATCATGCGCTGGAAGGTGCTGGGGGTGTTACATAGTCCAAATGGCATCACCAGGTATTTGTAGAGTCCATACCTGGTCTTGAACGCCGTTTTGTATTTGTCGCCCTCTTTGATTTGGATTTGGTTGAACACATCTCTTAGGTCAATTTTCAAGTACACCTGGGCTCCAGTTAGTACATTGCAAAGGTCATTGGCATTGGGGATGGGATAGTGGTTCTTCACAGTGATATCATTCAGCTTCTGGTAGTTCACGCAGGGACGCATTCCGCTGTCCTTCTTCCTTACAAACAGCATCAGTGACAAGCACGGGGCCTTCAATACTCAGATGAAGCCTTTTTTGTCATATCCTCCAGGTAAGCTTTCAAGGCCACTTGTTCTTGGTGATTGTAACTATAGATGGGGCCATGGTGTGGTTGGGTACCTGGTAGTAGGTCTATAGTGTGGCTGTATATTAAGTGGCTGGGTAGTTTTGTGGAATCTTCTTTGCTAAATATGTGGTCCCACTTTTTCAGGGGAACAGGTAGAGTCCCAATGCTGGATTTCATCTTTATGGTTAAGAGTCTGTTGGTTGGGGTTCTGCCAGGACTCATACGGAACAGAACAGTATCACAAGATTCAGGTTGTCCTAAGGTGGCGGTCTGCTCACAATAATTTAGAATCAGACCATGTCTGCTGGACCATGAGTCCCCCAGTACTAGAGGATGTGGCAATCCCGGCAAGAGGATCAAAGGAGTTGGGTACACGTTCTGTCCAATTGTCAAGGAAAGTTCCTGTTTGCACTCATACCCAGTGTCTAGGAAACTGTTTCCCATGGTTACTTGTAGGCTGCGCTCTGAAGCTGTTAGTCCTAGTTCCTTTGCCAGGTTGGCATCAATGAAGCTTTCATTGGCTCCTGTTTCAATAAAGGCCTCTATCTGACGCTTGATTCCCATACAGTCTATGGTCACTTGGATGAATTTATAAGATTGCGCAGAGGTGTTTATTTGCGCCAAGGATACAGAAGGTGTATTCTTCTTAGGGCATGCTCTGGTTAGATGCCCGGCCTTGTGGCAGTAGAAACACAACCCGTCTTGATAGTGGTGTTGTAACTTGTCAGGGGACATTCCAGGTCAATTGGGCGTCATGTCTCTGCCAGCTTGGGTAGGGTTCACGTTCCTTCCTTCTTGGTTTAGACTCAGGCCTTTGCATAGGGGCAGTAATTTCTCTAGGCTCAGTGTAGGCGGGTGGTGCTTCAACAGGTCTTTCATGGCTCAATTAACTCCCTTTCTGATGATAATGGCAGATAATTCATCTTCAAGTTGGGTGCGTGTTTTCAGTTTAAGGAACTTGTCAATATAGGCTTGGATAGGGCGGTTTGCTTGTCAGATCTCTAACATAGAGTTCAGCGCATAGTATCTGGTGTCTTGGTCATCACCAGTGCTCATGAGTTCAGCTTCAAATTTTGAATAGTCAAGGCAAAATTCAACATATTTGGCAGTGGCCTTCCCAAACCAATCCAGTGCATCTCCTGATAGCATGGCGGCCACCCCCAAGACTTTTGTAGTGTCACTGGGGTAGGCGTTGGTGTTGGTTTGGAAGTGGAGGCGGAGGACTGGCATGGCTTGGCGGGCTTCTTCTAAGGTGAGTTTGCCCATCTGGGGCATATCCACCTTGGTTGTGGTCTGGTTCACTATCACATTTTGCACTTGTGATGTGGCCGGGTTCTGGGGTTCTGCACCAGGTGCAGAGTCTTTAAATTCTTTGGCAGGTTGGTTCTTCATCCATGGGAGTATCAGGGAGGTAAGTGCCTTATGGGTGTAATAAGTGATTATCACAAAAAAGAGCATACAAGTTGCCCCAAGTGTTAATAACATCTTGGGGCCCAGGTTACTGTGTTTTTAAAAGATTGTCATAAAGTCAGGAAGCTAGCCATAGGTAGAGGCATTGGGCGGCTTGGGGTGAGGTGCAGCCAAGCTGGCAGGTAAGGCCCACCATAGAATGGGTGCTAACTTGATAATATAAGATACAGAACGCCCAAGTAAGGACCAGGGTCTGGAGTTGGGGACCACAGAATCTACCAAACCTGTAAAAGTAATGTAGAGTACTCCAAAAAGCTGGGTAGAGGTGGTCTTGGCTGCAGCAGTAGGTTCCAGTGGGCAGTCTGGTCATGGGGTTAAGGGAGGAGTCATAGGAACAAAGTAGGCAGGCAGATAATTGTACTTGTCTTTGAAAAATCTTGGCGGCCTTTTGTACCACTTTCCTTTGTGTCCTATGTATTTGGTTTCTCTAGTCCTTGCCAAGGGGTTGGCAATGAGGATAGTCTCCAAGTTGTACTCTGAATAGGCCGGGTTGGGGGGGGGGTACTTGGTAAAGTGCACAGGTCCAAAGGGGGCTCCCGGGGGACGGTATAATGCCTGGGGCAATTTGGCAGGTTGGTCTTGGAGGGGCGGCGGCCTGGCGGTCTACTTGACTGGAATTAAGATGGAAGATCACTAAGACTAGATAGGGTAAGATTTGTTTGAACCAAAGGTTCATAAAACTTTATTATCAAAAATGACAATGGGGTCTTTGCTGTACCGCCAGGGTTTTTATACCCTGGGACTTTGCTTCTTCAATTTTTGCAGGGTTCAGGTTTGCAGACAAGGCACTGGTGGGACGTGGGTCTTGGCTTGGGGTCTCAAGGGCAGCAGATCCAGGTTGTGCCTGTTCTGGCAAATTGGAAAGGCGACGCTTTGTTTTGCCACCACTGTTCACTATGTCACCTGAGTAGTCCAATTGCACTACCCCTTCTGGGCGGGAGACTGGCAGTTGCTGGTGATCATTGGCAAGGTTAAAAATAGGTTTTGTCTTAACCTCCTTAAGACAAACTGCAACCTCTGCATAGGTTTGGGTCTTTGGTGGCTCAAGGTTGGCATCAATCTGATGAACATTTGGGGAATTGTCTCTGGGAGGCTGGCGGGTCTCGGAGTAACTTGTTAACTTGGGTTTTCAATTTAACAAGTGGGCGGTCTCCTGTCCACTTTGTGTGACTTGAGTAGTCTTTGGAGAGTCCTCTGTAGTAGGCCGGCAGAACGCGGAGTAATTTACTGATTTGAGCCCGTCTTTTAACGGATTGGCAGGTCCTGGACTGGTCTGGAGTATTAGATCCGCCTCCTGGGAACCGGGGTTTAACTCTTGGGTTTTAATACAAGTATTAAAATGTCATTCATGAAAATAGGTCCCACAATATCTAACAACCATACCTTGAAGGGCTGTGTGATGAATACGGGTACTACTGACTTGGGTGGAACTTTGGTTTGGGCGTACTTTTCACAGACCTCACATTGTTCTAGTACTTCTCTGATATCATCTAGCATTTTGGGCCACCAGTAGTGGGTCTTGAGATATTCATGCAAGTTTCTGCTACAGGTGTGTCCCAAGTCTCTGTGATAACAGAGGATTGTGTCAATCTTTTGTGTTGATGGAACGTAGGGTACAGTGTCACCATTTGGAAGGATTTGGTAGAGGGTACTATATATGTTTTTGAACAGATGTTTGTTCTTGAGGACTTTCTCTTGGATTTCCATTGGTGTGCCAGGTGGTAAACCTTCCTGGAGATTCCCCATGATTAACATGGACCAGTTGGGGTTGTCATCAGTGCAGAGGATGTGTTTATTGTATAGCCTTGATAGGGCGTCTGCAGTAAGCATCTCTCTGCCTGACTTGTATTCAATTTGCATGGGGTATCTCTGTATGAGACTCATCCATTTGGCTTGTCTTCTTGACAGGTGTTGTTGTGTTTTAAAGAATATCAACAACTTGTGGTTGGTGAGTACTTTGAACGTCTGGGCTCCTTCTATATAACATCACCATTTCATGAGACAGTGTATGATGACAACTAACTCCTTATCGTGTATAGGGTATCTTTGTTTGATGTCTGATAGATTCCTGGATTCATATTCCACAGGGAGGAAGTCTTTGTGAGCCGTTTGGATACAGAGGACTCCTCCTATGGCATAATCAGAGGCGTTGTTTTCTAGCTCATAGATACCCTTGCAGTTTGGTTATTGCAAGATGGGGGCGGTAACCATGCGCTCTTTCAGCTGGCAGAAATTTTGATCTTGTAAAGGTGTCCAGACAAACTTGGTTGTTTTCCCAGTGATGGCTGATAGGGGAGCTGTTAGGGCGTCCCAGTCAGGGATGAACCTGCGTACATACACTACCATTCCAAGGAAAGTGTGGACTTTGCTCTTGTTCCTTGGGGCTGGCATCTCTATTATAGTGCGTATTTTGTCTGGATTGGGTTTGATACTGTCCTTGCTAATGACATGACCAAGGAAGGGGAGTTCAGTTGAGAAGAACTCACATTTGAACGTTTTGGCAATTAGTTGGTTTTCTTGCAGGGTACAGAGGACTGTGTGGATGTCTTCCCAGTGTTGTTGTAGGTTGGGACTATAGATAATGATGTTGTCCAGGTAGATGATTGTTCTTTGCCCAATGTGTTCCTTGATTACTTTGTTCATGAAGGTTACAAAGGTACTGGGAGCGTTTTTCATGCCAAAATTGAGGACAACACATTCAAAGGATCTGTATTTAGTCTGAAACGCAGTCTTTGGAATGTCTTCAGGTTTCACACAAATTTGGTGATATCCTGCTGTCAAATCAATTTTTGTGAAGGTTTGGGACCCCCCCAGAGCATCAAAAAGGCCATCAATTAGGGGCAGGGGATACCTGTTCTTTATTGTGACCTTGTTGAGGGCCCTGTAGTCTGTGACTAGGCAGAGGCCTCCATCTTTCTTTGCCACAAAGAAGACAGCGGCACCAAAGGGTGATTTCAAAGGTCTGATGAGGCCTTTCTCGAGTGCTTCGTCAAGGTAGGCTTTCAGAGTGTTGTCTTCTTGTAGTGTGAGGCAGTAGATGGGTTGCGCTTTAGGCACACTACCCTTTAGGTCAATCTCATGTTGTATAACCCAATCAGGGGGCAGCCCAGGTAGTGATTCTTGGAATAAAGAGGGAAACTCATTGACTAGCTGGTCTCTAATTGGGTTCTGTTTGTGTTGAATTTCTGTGTTTTTGAAGTGGATGACTTCATATGTACATGTGCTCCAATTGATTTTGCTGATGTCAGTTTCTTTCTCTGTTTCCATGATCTTTACAAATATGTGGTCCCTCATGAGGGTGTCAAGGTGTTTCAGGTACACGTGATGGTGGAATTCTCCCCACTGGATAGTGAGGGTGGCACTGTCCCATTCTATGTGAGGCTTTGTCTTTTGCATCCAATCTAATCCAAGTATGATATAGTATTTGGGGGGCAACCGCCAGAATTAACTCATTCCGCAAGTCAACTTACTATATGTCAATAATCAGAATTAAAAATACTTTAATGTTGACAGCATTGAAAAGTCAGAATTAAGTTTTAACTCATGCAGACTACTAAATGTTGACACTTTTTTAATAAGCAGAAGCCTGTTTCCTGAACATTTTACTTAATAAAAATTAAGCTTCAAGAAACTTTTTAGGGTAATGTGACAACATAGATTTTAAAATTTCCATGAAAAATTATACATGAATATTAAAAAAATTCATAAAAATACACTTTTATTTTATTTTACTATGAAATTAGCTATCTTTACTATAATAAATTTTTTCCCACTTATAAAAACAAAATAAATCTAATATGCAAAAAAATACTACATAAAACTTCACGTATTATAGCAAAATATAGCAATCAGAAACAGGAATATAAAGTTTTTTCTATATTGAAAACTACAAAAAACATTTGATTTACTAGTAAAATACCAATATAGGCCATGCAATACAGTCTAAAGCATCAAACTATCAATAAAAAACCAATGATTTTATAAAAACAGTATCATAAAAGATTAATGATTTATTTAGAATAACTATTTATTTAAAAAAATTATACCTAATATATAAGAACTATATAAAAAATTAGGCAATAATCAATAAATTTAATGAAAAGGTAGACTGTAATAACCTGGTTGCCATTAAGAACTGTGGCAATCTTCTTGATGTATTCCCCAATCTCTGAAAGCTTATATTTGGCCTTGACAACGTCCTTGATCTTCTCTTGATACTGTTTCTCTTTGGTGGTTCTCTTCTTCTTGGATGGGCGGTTCTAATATCTCTGATGGATGCAGCAGTTTTCCCCTGTTGGACTTTGAGATGCTCGTAGAAGGTGTTGTATCTGGGCTTGATTCCAAAGGAGGACTTGATGTGTTTATGCCAGCCCTCCAAAGATGAAGTATTTTTCATCTCATTCTTAAGAACTGCCTGGTAGCAGTTCCAGTTGGCTTTGGCTCTGGGCTTGCTCCGGCGCTTAGTGACCTTACATCCAATCCACTGTGGTTCATAATATTCAATGAAAGGGTAGAAGGCACCATCATGTTTCTTGGCATATGGATCCTGGCATAAGAGCTCAAAGGCTTGTCCAGCATGCTCTGGCTTTACAAAGGCTAGTGCTACAAACTGCTGAATTAAGAACTTGCACTTTCCTGATGTATCTAGACGGTGGAGCTGGCTGAGCTCAGGTAGACCATTTAGTTGCCTGTTGACAGCCTGTCAATAATGGAAAAAACACCGCTGTACCTCTCCATCAAAGGTATTTTCAAAAGAGTTATACTGGGCAGTTTTATAGTCCATGATTATAGTTGAGGGGCCAAGTGCTTTATCTTGAGCTTCTTTTTCTGCAGCAAGGGTGGCTTCATCCTTTTCATCATCATCTGGGTTGGCTCTAGTGTTATGGCCAGGGGGACTCTTTCTATTAATGGATAGGGCTTTGATGCCCTCCTGAAGGATTTTAAAGGCCCTTGTGTAGATCTCTTCTGTTGCCCCAGGAAGCAGAAAGTAGGCAATTGGGAGCACCTTGCCTTCAATAAGGGAATGTACAACCCATAGTTGGTAAAAAGGCGGGGGCATACTGCAAAGGTACCATCACATAACCAGGTCTCTGAATCCCTCAACTGCTCCAGGTTCTGTTGTGTAGCATAGCATATAATTCTTGCCTCTGCTTTAGGACCATCATAATGTAAAAGGAATACCTCATCACCATTAAATATCTTTAACTCCTCTGTCAAGACTAACTCTCCTTGAACCATGGCTGATTTCTTTAGGGGGACTAGGTCACAGCGTTTGTCACATATGTACTTCACTAACTGGTCGCAGTCAGGGATGAGCTTCAGGTTCTCATTACTTAGGTGTGTAGTGACCTTAACTGCCAGATCAAAAGCCTTTACATCTTTGGAGACTGGGACCATTTGGTAGAGGTACCACTTTAGAAGCTTTTCAATAAGATTTATTGGAGCATTGCATGTGTGCTCTCCTTTTTCACTAGTGACTTTATCCCATCCTTCTGTATTGATTCTGGCAGCACAGCTTCTATCTTCACATACATAATGCTTGCTTCTTCCTGCTCTCTTCTGATTGTTGCAATTGAAAACATAGCCATCACAGAATAAACTTGCACCTCCTTTGACAGACATTAGAGGGGAAAACCGAGGGAACTTCTTTAGGAGCTTAAACTCTCCTTTGACATTACATATATTGTGAACCTTTAGGGGATCCCATGGGCCAATTGGTGCTTGATGATAGTCAGACAGGTAATCATCAGGATCTTCTTTATTGATACTTGATGAGGAGGATGGAGGTGCAGATTTGCTGGGCGGTGGAGGGGAATTATCTGGAGTTGGATTCTTGCGCTTTCTGGACTGGGATGAGCTTGATTCCTTGGGGCTTGATTCCTTTGAGCTTGATTCATCTGGGCTTGGCTGGGGTTTTGGACTCTTGGGTATCTTCTTTCTTCCTTGCTTGTTTAGTGGAACCTCATCTCCTTCTGATTGGTACCAGCTTGGAGAAGAGGAGGGGGCAGGGGAGGGCTCTTTGCTTTCAGGGTCTGGGTTCTTCTCCTTTGTCTTCTGTTTCTTTGAGGGCTCTTTGGCTGGTTTTTGTTAGGGTAGGGACTTTGGGCCTTTCCAGAGGCTTTGGGTACTTACTTGGTTGACTTGGGGTTATTTTGTGGCTTCTTGGAAGATTTGTCCTACAATAATTAGAGTAGAGTTCATAAAGTAAGAATAATCATATGAGACATGAATAAAATTAAATAATAATTACTTGTTTTAAATTTTATTATTAAGTTAATAGTTTATAGAAGTATAGAAAATAATTTTAGAGCTAGTTTATTATTAAAGAATAGAAAAAACCCATGTTTAAATAAAAAGTCAACATTCTGGTAGTCACAGTATTCAAAAATATTTAATTTAGTTTGTCAGCATAAAAAAATGCTTTAATTTTGACGTCGACATGCTGACAGTCAGCATTAAAGTGGAAAAACACTATGTAAATCACTTATAAAGCTTGGTTAATATTTTCTGGAGTTGGTTTTTTAAGGCCAAAATTGATTATTTTTAAATTTTAAAAAAATTAAAGAGTTGCATATGTAACTTATGAGAACTAAATGATGGGGATTGTAGAAGGAAGTCTGAAGTACAGCCCTGGGTACTTTGGCCTGAATTACCATACCATTGTATGTGTGCTTTTTGTTAAGCGGCAGTGTTTTACTAATAAATAAGTGAAGGTGTCAACATTCAGGCAGTCAGCGTTCTTTTATAGCAACTCTCCTATTAAATCTCGCTTAAATTATGTCACTTTGTTTGCTTAGCCAAACCCCTTTGTTGCAATTTAGGCAACACGTCAATTTGACACAAAGTTGACATTATAATTACATATATAAATTCTAGTTTTAACATATGTATGTTGGCTTAAGTGGACTTCCAGAAATAAGCTATAGTTTATCCAGTGAGTTTAAAATAACAGTAAATATCTAAATAATACAAAGAATGCTCTGAAAGTTGGAATATGTCTTTGTTCAATACTTATCTTAATATATATTTAATAAAAACAGTAGTATAAAATATAAAAAGTAGTTATTTTTAGAATATTGTGTATTTTATTAAGAAATTTATGGATTCTTATTTGGGGTTGACATCCAGATATTACTTACTGTAGTCAACCTTAATGTAAAAGTACAAAGAAACTTACATTTTCTTAGTAAATTATATTATTTTTTGGCTTAAATTTAAGCCTTTGTTTAAATGGTGTCAACATTATGTCTGTTCCTTTTTAATTTTGAAATTCTGACTTAATAATTCACTATGAAAATTTTCTTAGTTTTGGAAATGCCCAATTCCAGCAGATAAATACCAAAATAATGTTGACTTACTGAATGTTGACAAATTGTTGACATTCAGTAAGTCAACTTGCGGAATGAGTTAATTCTAGTGATTGCCTATTTGAGGATTGGAATGATGGGCCACTAATTGTTGTTTGGATGTCTCTAATTTGGGCCCAGAAAGGTCTGGTCTTGTGGGTAACTGTAAGGTCTTGCCCATAATGGCGCAAGGTTATAGACTAGGGCGTGCAAGGCATTAGGATTCAAATTTAAAAGATATAGAAACATAGGAACTGTCTGTAAGATAATCTTACAGAACCCTGCTAAAAACCTATATTGTGTTACAAAAGTAGTGATTGAGTGTAAAAACTCTAAGCAAATAAGATAAAACAAAGTATTTAATAGTTAACAATTTGTAACTAAGGGAATGTCAATATTAGGATATTCTCTATCCGCAAATTGGTACATATAACTATTGAACGCTTCTTTAAGGGAAAACAATGGATACAACAAGCCTAAGGCTTGTTGTCTTACTAGTTCCATCTGTTTTAAAAGAAAGAAAACTAAACTTTGAAATGAAACTAATAAAAATGTATAAATTATTAAAAATCAAGATCTCAAGTTAAAATTTGAAAAGATTGAAGGGGAAGAAATCACTTAGAATTTTGGCTTAAAGCCTACTCTTCAAAAGCTCTTTATTTATAGCAAGAAAGCCTTTTCTGTTGACCATGATCACCAGGGAGGAAGCAGCCAAGAAGAGGAGCAACTGGGGAAGTTTGGAGAACCAGGGCAAGAAAAAGGAGAAAACAAAAGACCAGTTTGAAGTTGATAGGCAGAATGAGGCTGGGGAGAGCGGCAACAACTTGAAAAAGGAGTTTCAAAAAGGTAAGCAAAAATTAGAATAAATCTAACTTAAAGTAAAAAATATAAGCTATTGAATAGCTGGGAAGACAGCAGGTGACAAAAACACAACTCAAACGCAAATTGCAAGGAAACAAAGGTAAGTACTTTAAAATACTAAATTATTAACAATTTAACCTAAATTTTGGATATTAATAAATAACCCAAAACATAAGTAAAACTGAAAAATAAATTAATTATCTCAAGAAGCCTGCCCTTTGGGGCAGGGCATGACATTACCCCCTCCAGATCCAAGCTCAGGATGTGCTTGGATATAAGAGTTGATGGCCTCAGGACAGTTCTCACGATTTGACAAAGGTGGACATCTTTGGCCACCAGAAGTGATTGCAGAGTTTAGAGAGCGTTTTCTTGTATCCAGAGTGGCCTGCAGCAAGGGAGTCATGGAACGTGATAGTTAGAACCTGTTGAAGATCTGGAGAAGGAACTACCAAAAGGTTGTTGAAGTATAACACACCATCCATCAGGGAGAATGAAGGGTTTGTGACTGTCTTATTGTTTGTAAGAGCATCAATGATCTGAGGCAAGGTCTTATTGGAAAGCTGAGATTCGTGGATTTTCTTCAGTATATTGGGGGTTGTAGTACTGATAACATTAAGTTTCAGAAAGCTCTTGGGTGGAAGAATCATCTTGGTGTTAAGGAGTTTGTAGTCTTTGTCAACATTGGATAATGAAGGGTGGCAACTAAGAGCGTCAGGTAGGGTATTAAGTACACCCTTTTTGTACACAAGTTTGAAGCAGAAATTTGACAGCTCCAGTACCCATCTAGCGTGTCTTTGGGAAATGCGGCGTGACTCGGTGAAGTAAAGCAAGTTCTTATGGTTGGTGTAAATGAGAAAAGGCTCCTCAAGTCCCCCAAGGTAGCGATGCCAGTGCTTGAGTGTTTTGATGATGGCAAGAAGTTCCTTGTTGTGTACGGGGTAGTTTTGTTCAGCTGGAAGGTGTTTTTGAGAGAAGTATGCAACAGGGTGTTGCATCCCATCCCCCAAGCTGAAGGAGAACACTGCCAACGGCATAGTTGCTGGCATCAGTCTCAACCGAGAAGGGTTTAGAAGAATCAGGCATCAGAAGGACAGGTATGTAAGACTTCAGACTTTTTCAACAACAGCTGCAGTTGTATCAAAGCCTGTGCTCAACCATCACCAACAAATTACTATTTCCCAAGGATACAAGAGATACAGCTAGGATTGAGACAATAGTTTTATTGATGAGCCTAAACAGGAGGAGATTGAATTGCTTGGAATAATAGAACTGTGAGGTTTTTTATACCCAATTCTATGAAAAGGAGATGATAGGGGAATTATGTTTAAGCGAGATTAACTCATAATTTTGAATCAGAAGTATATTGTCAAGAGTAAAATTCTGAAAGCTGGAATTGAGGGCTTTTGGCTGACACCAGTTTGGGCTGAAATGGCTCAGTATTTGCGGAAATATAGGCAACCAAAGATGGTAAAGGAGAAATAAACAAACAAATAGAAGTCTTGGCATAAATATCAACAAAATAGGAAATATCAGTTGAGACTTAAATTCTCAGTCCTGACATTACCCCCTCTAAATCCCATGATAGAAGGGGATTTAAAAAGACAGACAGACAAGATATCCAAGAAGGCACAAGGAAGGACTGCAAGACTACTCTTAAATATCTTTGCAAACAGAGAATCCTGAAATTCCGGAAGAAGTCACGTTCAGATGGGGGTCAGGAAGTGGGTACCGCAAAGTCATCAACCAAGTCTAACTCTGAAGGCAAGGAGTCCCTAAGTTTAGGTTTGAATTCAATCTCCTCCTGTTTAGGCTCATCAATAAAACTATTGTCTCAATCCTAGCTGTATCTCTTGTATCCTTGGGAAATAGTAATTTGCTGGTGATGGTTGAGCACAGGCTTTGATACAACTGCAGCTGTTGTTGAAAAAGTCTGAAGTCTTACAGTAACTGGTGTGCTGCAGTTTTCTGCCATGATGACTCTCTTGATGTTACTTTGAATGGTAGGTAACTTCATGAGGTCTGCAAAACTCTTGTTAATAAGCAATTAGTGAGCTCCAGTGTCAAATAGTGCTGTGCCCTGGTATCTGCAAAAACGGAAATGATAGATAAGGAGTTTATTTTCAGATTGGGCGGCAAACAGTAGAGGGTTGCTGGAGGGAACCTGGATCATGGTGATTGAGTCCACGTCCTGTTCTCTGTACGAGTCTTGTGAAGAGGGGGAGGGTGGCTTGCCTAAGCACTCCCCTGAGCTTTTCCCTCCTTGTTGGTATCTTTGGTGCTAGCCTGGTTGGTTTGTGCAGTGTGATTCCTGTTTTGAGGCTGGGTACTGTTGGCTCGGTTGTTTTGTTTATTGGGGCAAGGCTCTCTCTTAACTGCGGGGTTTTCCTTACATTTGTTGGAGGCGTGTAGATTGTCAGATTTCTGAGCTATGTGTTTTCCTTCTAGGAATACATCCTCAAGGTTCTTGCAGCGGGTCATGTTGAACTGACGTCTAATATGTGTAGGAAGGCTATTGTAGAAGTCCAGGCGTGGTCCAGGTTCATCAAAGTTGATGGTGTTGGGCGCACGGTCATGTAGTCCTTTGTATGCGGCAATGTATTCCTCAATGATTTCTGTCGTTTTGAAGGTTCAGAGTTTGATCATATCACCACGTCTGAATCCTTCATGGAGAACTTTTTGAGAAATGCGGCTTTGAATGTTTCCCAGTTTTTCTTCTGGTCAGGATATTGAGCTAGCCATTTGGTAACAAAGCGTGAAGCAGTCCCTATGACGTGGAGGGCAATTTTGCTAACCCAGAGTCTTTAGGGGTACTCCACTTGTTCAAACTTACTCTCAGTGCTGTTGATCCAAAGAGAGGCGTTCTCACAGCGTAGTCCTGCAAAGGCGCCAATCTCAGCGGTATGTAAGCGCTGAAACACGGTATTGGGTATCTCAGGTTGTGTAGGCACTGTTGTGGCTGGCGTGGTAGGGAACAGTCTGCGGGTGTTGAGAGTGTTGTACTGGTCAATGGATACAAGGAGATTATTGTAGATGACAAGTCCTGGGGGACGTCTTGTCCTACTTTGTAATCTCTCCAACCGTTAGGGAGCAACATTGCTTGTATTCTTTTCTTGGGAGGAATTTTTCCTTTGAGTTGGGTAGGTATGGATAACCTACCTGTGCTACCACTGTTGAGTTTATACTTCTGGGAAGTATAACAAATGAAATAAAGGGGAAAATTAAGAAGAGAATGATACTTTATTGAATATGAATATAGGCTAATATATAGTATCATGACAAGCCACATGTTGTCCATGTACGTCATGGAGGTCATGGGGCTTATCTGTGTAATGTTCTTCTTGAGTCACGAGGCTTAATCAAGTTGTGTTCCATTTAGGACCTGGATTGAGTGATCCCCGTCATAGATAGCTAACTGATAATAGTGCCACTGGTTTATTGGCTGGGCGGTGAACCACTTGGTGGGCCGCTTGGTGATTTACTTGGGGCATTAACTCCCCAAGAGGGAGTAATCAAAGATGTTGCAACACTACTAATTTATGGATTTGGTTGTAGCAATCCCAACCCGTGAGCACTGTAATAATTGACATCATTGCTTGGTCAAAATTCCCAACATGGGTCATGAGTGTAATTATTGAGGCAGTAAAATCTGGCCAAAATTTGAATGAACAAATTCAAAAGGGAAACCGACTCAACTAAAATTGAGAAAGATGCTTTAGACACGCATAAACTGCTCCCAGCTGCTCTTGAACATGGTATTTAACCCAGAGTGTCTCTTGGGCAGGTTAGGTGGGGGAGTCTTCAAAATACTTTCACAAGTGATAGAGTAAGGGCCTTTCTTGAGCTTTATCAGTAAATTTCTGAATAATATTCAGGCAAATTTTTAACAAAGATCCTCAAGCATTTGATGAGGATTGAAGGGAGGCCCAAGGGTGAGATGTGACTTTACACTTGGCACCTTTGGGCACATACCTGTATGCCTTGAGTATGGATAACACAGATGACAACTCATCAATACAGTAGAACTTTGCTGCAACCTTGCCCTTAGGTGCATCATACATCTCACCATAGTTACAGTGCTTCTTGGTATTTATTGGCTATTTCAGTTATAAGGAGATACCCTGAGTTTCTTTCAGGATACCTAAGCCCTCTGACTATGTGATAATAAAGCAAAACTGAGACAATTGATGCCAAAAACAGATTTGATCATGGCCTGTATATTTTCCACCTCAAGATGGCAATTTTAGGTAGTAAACTGTTTTATTGCTCAGGTGTGCTATTTTTTGGGATGGTTGAATCATGCTTGGCTTTCTCTAAAAAGAGAATTATGTCTGTCTTCAGGCAATTTTTATACAGCATATGTGCCTCATTTTTCAATACACTAGCAGTTGCCATAGCCTTCTTGTAGTCACAAGTTCCCATGATAAGCTTGATGTGGGTTTCACATGTGGAGTCTGGAATAACCCCATGTTTGGTTTTTTGCTGTTAGGTAACAACTCATAGGGTTCTTTCAAGACACAGGGCATAGGCACCTGGCTGCAAAACACAGTAATCTTTTTAAGCACCTTCTGCTCATTTACAGTTTGATAATGCTGTGGCTCTTCATTGTTGTCGTGCCCTTTGCCATCACTCATGTAAGGCTCATAAGTGGTATCTAGAACAGGCTTAACGCTCTCTATACAACTGGTGGAAATACCATCTCAGCGGTATACAGGGTTGTATACAAAGGACACCCTCTCAGTGGTGGTGCTGTTGACTGTTCTGGTAGTTGTTAATTTGGTGGCCTTCCTAGACAGCTTTGGTACTCTGGGGTTAATATTAGCTGTTCTTCCAGTCTAGCTGTCTTGGGTTTTGTCTTGTTTGTGTAGTTTGGGTTGCACCGCCTAACTCAGAACAACTCCCACTGTCCACCTCCTGGACTACAGCCACCCTGTTCTTTGACCCATAAGGGTGTCCACGTCTGTGGCGTACTCTTTTGGCTCCTCAGCTCTGTTATTTGCAATGGGCCTATTTTGGTATAAAAATAAAAAAACCAGTTTGTCTATATAGTTTGTTTACTGTAATTTTTATTTTTTAAGTTTTGTAGCATAAAATCTTGTAGTCACTACCCGTTATTTCAAATTGGGTTCTGCAACTTCTATATTAGCTATTTTTGATTGTAGATGTGTACCTTTAGCCATTCATATTGATATATTTGATTCATTTGATGATTTTTCTCCACAAACAGACACTAAGAATAGTAATTTTTATTTTCTGCTCTATATTGTATATCTTAATTAGGATAAACTGATAAAATTGTAAGAACTTTACTGATTTTTTTGATATTTGATGTTTTGGTTGTCTGTTTCAGTTGCTATTGGGGTTTGTTGTTGGATCAAGTTACTCACATCAGGAACTGAATTCATTTTGTTCCCAAAAACCATAGTAACCGGCAACCATCAGCATTTAAACTGTCTACATGTAACATTCTATGTCGACAATTCCTAAAAAATACTTTTGTACTTTCATTATATGTTTATTGATTTTTTACCTTTAATGATTGTTCCTAGTGTTAAAAGTCGAATTTGCTTTTAATTTTCAAGTGAAATTGTAAAAAATAAAGCAAAATAAAGTCTGGGAAAGTCAACATGGAGGATGTTACATGCAGACAATCTAAATTCTGACGGTTGCCTAGTACACTTAGTAGCTTTGTTTTGTGACTGAAATCAATTTGTTCTAGTGGTTGGAATATTTGTTGTTGAACCATCATTAATTTATTCTCAGTTTACATCATTTGTTGAGTGTCTGGACATCTTTGCCAATCAACACACATTTTCTGTGGAATGAGCTCCTAAATCTATCAAAAAAGTTGAAATTTGCTTTGCGACTGAACCAATCTTGTTCTGAACTGAACCATTTTTGTTTATCTCAACGGGTTGTAAAGCTACTGTATTGCTGATATCATCTGCTCTTCCGAGCTGTAAATCGGGGGAAACCTAATCTGGCAGTAAGATTCCTAGGGCCTTAAAGTAGCATGGTGCTATTTAACCCTGAAGACCAATCTTCAGCAATAATAAAGCTAAACCCTTCTGGTAGAAGATTCTCTGCTCTACTATTTGATCTTAACTATATAAGTTTTGGTGACAGTGTGTTTAGTTTCAAGCAACAAACATACAAAGTTGACACACTTTATCTTTTAAATTTTAGTAAGCTTCTAAGATTTATCTAAGATACTGAATAAACAGTAGACAGCCTTATGGCTGCTTTGTAAACTAACTAGCATATTGTCCTTATTAATAGATGATAATGACTGATGGTAAAATAAATCAGGCAGCCGACAGAAGGGTAATACTTGTTATTGGTTAACAAGTATTGTGAGGATCAACCTTGAGGAATTAGCGTTTTCTAAGACTATTTTAGGGGCAGTTAATAATAATAATAAGCATTGTATTTTGAGATATATAAGTACAGTAGATTTATAACCTGTTGAGATAAACGAAATCAACTCAGTCTAAAAACAAAAATCAAGGATTTATACTAAACTACAATAGATTTGGATCCATTTCATTTGGTTTTTAGACTGAGTTGATTTCATTTATCTCAACAGGTTATAAAACTGCTGTAGCAATAGAGTCAACATAAAACACTTTTAAAGCTTGGATTTTTCCAGAAAAAAGTATGGTATAGTAAACTAACATTTATATACCTTAAAATAATTACAAGGCAGTGGTGTGATAAAGAAATCTTACTAAAAACAGAAATAAGAGCGGGATCTTTATGGGGTGCTTTTTCAGACTTGAGCCTTGACGGGATGAGCATCTTGATCCAAACTAAACAAAGTAAGAAGATGAGTGTTTAAACGGCTTACCGGCAGATGGGATTGTTTTGAATCATTCCAAGATCAACCTTGTGTCCGACTAGGGACCTGATGTTGTCGATACCATATTTAATCATAGTTGGGCGTTCCAGCGAAAGACCCCAGGCAATAACTCGCACTTCGGGATCCAAACCCATAGGCAAAAGCATCTCGGGGCGGAACATGCCCGAGTTTCCAATCTCAACCCACTTGCCGAGGCCTAGCATAGTTAGACGAGCCAACAGGAAACTTACCTTCGTGGTAGGAAAAGATTTCCATACTGGGCTCGGTGTAAGGGTTGTAAGCTGGCTTGAAACGCAGATTCTTCACACCTGGTAATGTCAGCCTTCACTTATGAATTTAGAATACCCATCTTGCCGAAAAACTCATTCAGAAATCCGATCAGATCTCCAAGAGTTAAATTCTTGTCGGCAATAACTCCTTCGACCTGGTGGAATTCAGCCAAATGGGTGGCATCAACTGTTTCATTACGGAACACACGATCGATCGAGAAGAGTTTGGTGGGCTTGAAGACGGGCTACGCTGTCAGAAAGGATATAAACATGTGATACCTGCTGCGCCAGATGGTAGAGCATGTAGGATGAAACAGCTGTGGTGTGTGTACGTAGAAGAAGCTTTTCGGCTTCTTCGACTTTCCAGTTGTACCCATACCCAATAGAACCATATCCGCCTTCCGAATGAACCTTCTTTACTCTTTCCATGTATTCTTGAGGGAAACGATCAGAAGTAGCAGGCTCTTTCAAGAAGAAGGTATCGTGCATATCACGCGCGGGATGCTGTTGAGGCTGGAAAAGAGCATCGAAATTCCAGAAAGAGGATTCAACAAATTTATTTGTGGGCATCTCCTTGAACCCCATTTCAAAGAAAATCTGTCTGAACTCCTCACGCACTTTAAGTAAAGGATGAAAGTGTCCACCAGCTGGTGGGATACCAGCCGCGTCAAAATTATATTGCTTAAAGCTAAGAGATTTCCAAAGATCGCTACCCAATAAATTATATGAAGTATGATAAAATTACTTTTGAAGCATATCGACAGTGAGATCAGTAGCCTGCTTTGTGACTGTCAAGGCAAATTGGCTGCCCTTGGAAACCATATAAGATACCACTTTTCTTAAAGAGATTAGATTCAAATAGCTAGACATTGAATACTTGTTGTCACATAGCTTTCTGCGCTTAAGTTCTTTAGTTACTTCAGAATCGGAGTGCTTCATAGTATCTCTAATCTGTCTGAGATCTTCTTGAGTTTGATCAACAATCGATTCAACCTGCCCAGGAATAAACCTTTGCACAATATGATAAATACCTGGCGGACTAGATTAGTACCATCTTTCTTGATCCATTTATTCTTGAAAGCCCTTCCTTGTCCTATTTTAGCAGCATCCCCGATCAATTTCTATGAAAGCTTAAAACTAGTTCTCGAAAAAAAGAGCTTGATGAATTGGGGAGACTTACTGGAAGTTCAGAAATTGGTAAGCCAGCTTCAGTAGCAGGAACAGCATAGAATACTTTGGCCTCATGGGAACCTTGTTCAGCAATTTCACTTCCCTCTTCAGAAAGAACCCAGATTTCATTCTCAATCACTTCATATTGAACCATCTGTAAGGGTAAATAAAAAGGAAAATAGATCCAATGAAATAATACCTCACGACTAAGTAAGGAGTTCAGAACTCCGAGGATGACCTGTTGGTCAAGTTCGGTTCCCTCCTCATCAGTAAAGCCTTTGGTGCTGAATGGGCTTTCCTTGTCGAGGCGATTTAATATAAGCTTTTGGAGCGTTTCGATGTTTGACATTGCTGGGGAGAGATGGCCAAAATATAGGCAACTTAATAAATGGAAGGTCGGTGAAGATATTTTGACTCTTAGTATGGGCTTTATGGCCAGCTTTCTTTTTTGCATGGATGTGGCACGCCAGATTTAGCTGCATCGATTAATTCATAGTCCAGGCCTGTGTTCGCTAAGTTCGATTAAAATTGAGATAAGCCTAGGGCTGCGTCGTCCCAGCCCCGGACAAAACCCGGATTCTGTCCGAAATTTCTGAAAATGTGGAAGGTAATATATTTTCTATTTAAAGCTGATTTTAAATCCGATCTTCCAGAATGCCAGAAAAAAGAAGATCTTTGTCCGGGGGTGGGACGACGCAGCCCTAGATAAGCCATACCTAATTAAAAATACAACTCAGCTTTGAAAATAAAATCCAAGGAAAATGATTTTAAAAAGGAAATATATCTACTTGGTATTCAACCAACCCTGAAGATTTGAAACCTGGTCACCAACCCTGTTTAATAAAGCATTACAACTACTTTGATAAATAACCTTATGAAGCAGAAACCCTTTTAGGTCTTATCAGCCAAGCCAAACAAATGTATTTCAACCCCTAAAACCAATCCTAAATAAGGCATCACCTTTAAAAAATCAACATGCCATATCTAAGAAAGATAAAGGACATTTCGCTTTGTAAGCTTACAATGTGGAGTGTTTGATTTTTTGGTCTTTATGCCCTTGTTCACCTCAAGTCTTAAATATTATGGGTACAATATATTTATATTTATTCAGATTGCTATACATTGAGATAATGACCATATCAATGACCATATCAATGAATAATCTTATGATTTCTGCCGTGTGACCCTCTGTTGGTCAGAAGACTGGCCAGCAGGTGAAAAAGTCAATAGCTACCATTAGATAGATTTGCCCTGTTTTGACCTCTGAACGGGCACCTCTATATACAGACTAGGGTAGGGACGGGAACAGCAATTGTGTAAACAGTGTCACAAAACCGCTTTTTGGATGTTTTGGATTGGGTCACAAAACAATCTGGATAGTTTTGTGCCCCAACTTTTGGAGTAGGTCACAATTTGACCTCACTCCATTATGTAGATCACAAGATATAAAGAGAAGGTGGGTTTCAAATATGAAACAGATGATTTCATTTTGTGCAAGGCACATGATATAAAATTAAAGCTGTTTTTAAAGATATGACATATGATATCATTTTGTGCAAGGCACAGGATGTAGATTAGAGCAGGTTCAGTTGTTGGATCTTATTTTTTAACTAAGATTTATTTAGGCTTTATCTGCCATTATCTCACAATTATAGCTTTGATTGTATCACAGTTTGCTTTAGATAATTATAGTAAAACACAAATCAAAAAATTGATGAGGAGCGCCTTTTGGGAAAGCTTCAAATATGGAAATGAGAGAGAAGAGAAGTATCTTTTTTGAATAATACTTTAGGATTACATAGCTTTAGCTGTGGCAGAGATTTAGTTGGATTGAACCTAGGGGTTGGTCATGTGCGGGATGGGAATTGAGTCACTGAATACTTGGACAGTCAGGTGATATTGCTTGGTTGCCATTTCTGGTATGTCAAACTGTATATTGGGAGGACACCAAATTAGGCAATGACTGGATGTTAAGTGAGTTGGCAGTAGCCAGAATACTTGTACATCCAGATCCTCAACACCCCCCCCTTAAGGGGTTACTCTGGTACATCAGGAGGGGGCTTTGTCTTGACAGCTGCTGCCTGATGTTCCTGGAGTTGTTTGCTAGTTGGTACCAGTCAGTTTGAGTGTTCTCCTTTGCTAAGGCGGAGACGAGTTCTGTGGTATTGTCAGGAATATTCCTAACAACACCATTTGTCAAGATAATATTTTGGGCACAATCGGGCTTCAAGAGCAAGATAAAAAATTGCAGCAGTTCCCCCGGATTGGGGAAACTGCCGCAAAAAACCTGGCAGAAGAAACAAAATTTAAAAAATTAAATTTTGGCAAAAACGGGTTTTATACCCCGGCCGCAGACCGCACGCCAAGCCTGGCGGCTCGCCTGCGCCCGCCCGCCCACTTGCTGCCAGATGGGGAAATTGCCCAATAGGGAACCACTGAAAGGCAATTTTCCCAAACCCCAAAATAGGGGGAACTGCTGCCCAAATTTGGAACCTACCAAATCTGTCACGGCTCATACCAGAGTCCGGCTGGACTCCCACAGGGGAGGCAGGCCAGGCCTGGAAGGCCATGTACACAATAGGCGCTATACAAACCAGGTAGTTTAGATCAGTGGCTAGGGGGCGCCAACTCCCAGTATGGGGCACGACTTGGTCGTCCAGCCCCAATACTGTGATATAGACAAACCCCAGCTTGCTAAAGTCCTGGGTGGGAGACGCGTCGGGGAGAGGAGGGGCAGTAGGAATCTCCTTCATTGCTGGTGGCAGATCCAGGTGATGGGAATGGAAATACTCCAGGTCAAGGGTGCAGGGTGGTTTGGCAAGGACAACAGGAGTATAGCTGGGAGGATATGGATGTGCAAGTTGGTATTGAGTAGTGGATTCATGAATGAATGCAAAGAGAATAATTAAATTTGAGCAAAAATAGACAATTCCTGAAATAAGATAATAATTTCTAGGCATAAACTTGCTTTATTAAGATGCCAACAGTGAGGAGGGCTTCTCCCTCTCACTACTTATACTTACTGAAGATTCTGTGGCCTTTTGTGCCATCAGAGAACTGATGGCATCATTTGGAGTTAGATTTATGATTTTAACCAGAATTTGCGTGCTTGGGAAAGAGGGTGGGATCTCATTGGCTGCTATAACATGAACCTTTTAAAATTTGCAGCATGGCAAGTCACTACAGTTATTTATAGCTCCCGCAATGAATCAATTGTCCGATCACGCAATCAAACAATTGTGCTCCCGATGTGCCATTTCCCGATAGGTGAGTGGCCCAAATTTGATAACAGGCTTGAAGCCAGAGATTCAAGGCTTGTGTGCCTCTCAAATTCCAGGCCATTCACTAGTCAAAAGGGGGGGTATTTTGCCCTGGAAGGTGCTTTGTGTGGGTTTTCACACTGCATGTTTAATCAACTCTAAGGAGGCCAGCTGACTGTCCAGGGCAATCTGGGCCCTGACAAAATCTGGAGGGGGTTTACAAGCTGCCCAGCATGACAGTAAATGCATCAACTGCAGAAGTTGAATATGAATGCATGAAAGTGCCTGAATGTCAGGAAGCCAGTCATAGGCAGAGGCATTGGGCGGCTTGGGGCGAGATGTGGTCGAGCCGGCGGGTAGGGCCCACCATAGAATGGGTGGTAACTTGATAATATAAGATAAAGATTGCCCGAGCAAGGACCAGGGTCCGGAGTTGGGGACCACAGAATCTACCAAACCTGTAAAAGTAATGTAGAGTACTCCAAACAGTTGGTTAGAGGTGGTCTCAGCAGCGGCGGTGGGTTCCAAGGGGCGGTCTGGTCTTGGGGTTAATGATGGGGTCATGGGAACAAAGTACACTGGTAGGTAGTTGTACTTGTCTTAGAACAATAAGGGCGGTATCTTGTACCACTTTCCTTTGTGTCCTATGTATCTGGAACTTCTAGTCCTTGCCAAAGGGTCGGCAATGAGAATAGTTTCCAAGTTGTACTCTGAATAGGCCGGGTTGGGGGGGGGGTACTTGGTAAAGTGCACAGGTCCAAAGGGGGCTCCCAGGGGACGGTATAATGCCTGGGGCAATTTGGCAGGTTGGTCTTGGAGGGGCGGCGGCCTGGCGGTCTACTTGACTGGAATTAAGATGGAAGATCACTAAGACTAGATAGGGTAAGATTTGTTTGAACCAAAGGTTCATAAAACTTTATTATCAAAAATGATGATGGGGTCTTCACCGTACTGCCAGGGTTTTTATACCCTGGGACTTCACTTCTTTGATTTTTGCAGGGTTCAGGTTCACAGACCAGGCACTGGCGGTACGTGGGTCTTGGCTTGGGGTTTCAAGGGCGGCAGATCCAGGTTGTGCCTGCTCTGGCAAATAGGAATGGCAATGCTTTGTTCTGCCGCCACTGTTCACCATGTCACCTGAGTAGTCCAATTGTACTACCCCTTCTGGGCAGAAGACTGGCAGTTTCTGGTGGTCATTGGTAAAGTTAAAAATAGATTTTGTTTTAACCTCCTTAAGGCAAGCTGCAACCTCTGCATAGGTTTGGGTCTTTGGTGGCTCAAGGTTGGTGTCAATCTGATGACCATTTGGGGAATTGTCCTTGGGAGACTGACGGGTCTTGGAGTAACTTGTTAACTTGAATATGCAATTTAGTGAGTGGGTGAGTTCTTGTCCACTTTGTGTGACTTGAGTAATAAGGTCCTCTGTAGTAGGCCGGCAGAACGTGGAGGAATTTATTGGTTTGAGTCTGTGATTTAACGGATTGGCGGGTCCTGGACTGGTCTGGAGGGTTTGATCTGCCTTCTGGGAACTGGGGTTCAACTCTTGGGTTTTCAATACCAGTATTGAAATGTCATTCATGACACTGAAGAAGCTCCAAAGCCATGCAATGCCAAGATTAACAATTTATTGCTTGCCAAACCATCCCCATCCCACTCCCAAAAAGGAATTCCAGACAACACCAAGTGTTTGGGGTTCCCTGTCCAATGTTTTGAACTCTTCATGCCCCACAAGGAGGATAGTATATAATAAAGCCCAATCACTTGATGATAGTTTGTGCTAACATTGAGTGAAATTACCCCTCAATAGTATCACATAAATCAATTTAAAAACTTTACATTAAAGAAGTTAAACAAGACACTAAGCTTTGTCTGCCCTTTCCAAGGATCAGGAGATGAATCACCTAATCTTCTCAGCTGTCCTCACAGCATGATTAGGGATTGGGGGCCACCAATACTCTCAACAGCATGGGCCATTCAACAATCCATCTGGCGAGTACTACTACAAGGAGCCAGCACAGCTTAACTCCTCTGAGCGGTACTCCTGGCCCACACTGGTATTGCCCCATTCCACCCAGTCCGTAGCCATATACACCTGTATATACTATGTACTCAAGTATTTCACCGGTAATTTCAGACATTATAATGTACACACCAAGGTCTTTTGATTGATGATGACGTACTATCTAATTGTGATGGCGCTCACAGGTTTCCAAGTTGCCAACTTAGTACCTTATTTTGCTAAAGTACTCCCCCAATTGTTGGGTCTTTACAGGTATTTCTTGATGACGGGGTCTTTGGCACCTTAGAATTTCACTAGATAGGTGTTCCTGTCTGGCCTGTACTTGATGATTCTTCCTGGTCCCCTGTATACTGAGTCAAGCTTCTTTCTGTTGCCATCTAGAATCCAGACAGGGGAGTTGATGGGAAGTGGTTCCTCTGTAAAGGTTATCTTTTGTGTTTTGAGCCTTTTTATTTCTGCTATTTTAGCTTTGAGGCATATGTGTTGTAGATTTGATACTTGTTCTACTGTGGGGGGTTTCCCCAGGGATCTTTATGTATGGCTGATTATTGTGGGTAACTATCTCTGGTTTATATTTGTATTGTAAAGTCACTTCCTGTCAAGGTCTGGTCTCGGGCGGCTGGCCCGCCGTTTTTGGGGGTAGTTTGGGCCGGGGTTTTTGCGGGAAGGGCCCACCACAAGAGAGGAGCTAACTTTAGAAGGTAGGAAGCGGACTTCCCCACCCAAGACCACAGGCCAGCGGGCAGTACAATGATGTCCACCACCCCTGTGAGGGTGATGTACCCTATACCAAAAAGCTTGCTGGTATGGTCAGTTGGAAGGTTGGGTGAAGAAGCTGGCATTGGTTTGGGTGTTACAGGCGGTTCCATGTAGATATTATAGGCCGGGTGATAATTGAATTTTCCTCTAAATAGTTTAGGTGTAAAGAATATCCACAAGCCTTGGCGGTTGTATCTAATAGTGGATTGGATGCGGGCTAACACATCAAGTTCAAGGATTTTTTCTGGCATATAGTCCTTTTATTTGGGCTTCAAGGGATACTCAGTGAAGTGGACGGGCCCAAAGGGTACACCAGGTGGACAGAAAACTGCGGGCGGTGAGGCAGGAGGACCGGGAGATCTCAAACTGAATTGATAGACAGCAAATACAAAATATGGTAATAGCTGTATAAGCCAAAGTAACATAATCTTTATTCAAAAATGGTGATAAGTTTGGAGCGCGGGGTCCTTGGTTTTATATAGCACCCCACCTCCAAACTTAGCATGTTTCATGGGGGATCATCAGGGCATTGAGAAAGGCAGGGCCAGGGGAATTGGGTACTTGGGTCTAAAGGCAGCAAAATGGTACTCAGCCTGGGAGTTCTTTCATTGGTTGAGACTCCCAATTTAGCTATCTGATTATCTTGCTCTAGCGCCGTGGTCATGGGGCTGGGTTGCGGGCCAGTGCCTCTTCCTTGGGTTGGCTCTTGATTGGTTGCTGGTTTAGACTTCAAACTCATGAAGCTAATAGTTGTTGCTTTGGCACCTCCATTAGGTGTAGTGATTGGCACTCCACTTGGTACAATAATTTCATTGGCTTGATCTGTTTCACTGGATGGGCCATTATCTTCAGCATCAGCTCGCAGGGGCTTGACCCCAGAAAAATGTGGTCCCGCAGTCCCTAGGCCCGGTGGCCCAGGGGGATCCAGGTTCTGGGTTTGATTCCTGCTCTTGGGCCTGGGGTTCCAGAGGAGGAGAATTGTCAATCCTGACACTTCCCCCTTTAGCCCTGGATAAGACAATTTTCCCACGCCGCACAAAAAAATCTGCTCAGAAGCCAGCCAAGCCCCTCAATTCCCTTGAAGATTTAGCCCACACAATCAATGAGAGATTTGTGTTGGAATACCCTTCTCAAGTGGTAAATTATGGTGCTTTGGATTCTGTCCCCACTTGAGAGGAATCCCTGATTAATTTAGACTATCTTCTGGCTTGGGCTCAACCACATTTGAAATTAATTAGGTTTAAGCAATCAGGTCGCGCTACTGCCAAATCATTAAATCCCAACTCAGCTGGAATTTATGGCATTCAGAAGTGCTCTTTAGGCACTAGCCAATCAGAGGTTGGGTTGGAAATTAAGAGAAACTATCCAAACTCCCTGAAATTACTGGCAAAAATTCTACTTCACCCAATCAAATGACTGGCTGCGGTCACCTGACCTTTAATTTCAATAGCCTTTCCTTGAAGCAAGACAGGGGACTTTTGGTCCCCTGCTTGCTCATTCTTACAATTAAAGTTTGAACCTTTTTACTTAGAAATTTTGGTTGTTTTTTGGGTCCCCTGCTTGGCCCCTTTTGATCATCTAAAGTGTTAGCATTGGTTTTCTCTATCTTTACCTATTTCCCTTTCTATTGGGCTTTCTTGCCGCTTTCTGAAGTCTGTATAGACTTTGTTAACATCAAAATTAAAGTTTATCACTTTTTCTTTGAAGGAAAAAACTCAATTTTAAAATTTAGTAGTGAATTTAATATAATTACCTACTTTAATTTTGATTTCACACTTGTTTTGCTTTTGCTCTTGATTAGACTTTGAATACGCCTTGTAAATCTTTCATATACACTTTTAAACCAATTTGGTCCGCGGTCTTTGCTCCCTGTCCTTTTATTGTGTTTAAGAGATCTTCTGCTTGCCCTTGAGTCCTCTGCTCTGTGTTTAAGGCTGAAAATACCTAAATTATCCGCATTTTGTTAGGCTTCACTCTCAGATTCTAAAAATGTTGGTTTCTCTAGTCAAGTTTGTGATTTTTACCTTGGCGCCAGCTCTGATAATCATTTGGTCTACCTCTCCAGATCTTTGGAGTTGTATTTCTGATTCTTTCCTCCACGTTGGCACCAACCCCAATCAGTTCTTGAACATTTTCAAAGATATCCCCACACACTCTCAGGACATATACGCCACCAGTGAGAACGTGGTGAGGAGCCTAACCTGCAATGACCTAGAGTTTCCTGCCGTCAAGGCAGCCTCCACTGCCCCCCCAGTCTGGCCTACCCTACACCCCCCCTCTGAGGATCCACTGGTCCTGGTTCCAGAGGAAGGCCTGGGCACCTCAGAGCACACTCCCAAACGTGCATTCTGGTTGCTTAGCGGAATGGTTTTGATGGGCTTGGACTCCTACTTTCCCCAGATATCTGCCGTGTCCTCCCTATGGACGCCCCTTTGAGTGGCCATGCCAGTCCTGTATTGGATGACATCCTGGTGGATCCTCCCTCCAGGATGGGAGCCAAAATTAGTTAGTTTAGCCCCCTCTCTCACATATATGTTAGTTCAAACAGTGAGTAGCCTGTCCCTTGATTGGTGCAGACCCGGGATACTATAATGCATGTTTCACATAGAGTGACCATGTGTCTTTGTATTTGCCATCCATTATTTTCTCAAGGGTTCTGATAAGGCTGCTGTCCAGGCTTTCAACTCTGCCGTTGGCCTGTGGCCTGTATGGTGAGGTTGTAGAATTTTTTATGTTTTTGGATTTTAGATTGTTGTTTACTACATGGCCTGATAACTCTTTGCTCCACCTGTTATGATGTAGTATGGAGTCCTGAATATAATTATCTTTTTCTCACCTATCTACTTTCCCTGCTTTCTCTCCTAAAGAGTCTCCCTGTCATTGCTGGCAGCACATTGCTCCCAGTAATACCTAAAAGTTAAAGAAAAATCCTTGTGTCCTCATCTTTGTGCCGTTTCTTAGCCAGGCCACATTGTAAAAATCTGAAAATTTATCTTTGGTCTCACAGGATTGAAAAAGATATCCCATGGAGCACACCACATTTAAAAAAAAGTTGTGACCAAAAGATGCTTCAGGGTTATTCACTACAGCTTCTCCTTAAACTCTAGCTACACATCTCTCACAGGGTAACTTATTCTGCCAAGTACATCAATGTCAATTTTTTTATAAAAAAGTAAAGCAGACATCCCTAACTGTCATAAGACATACCAGAGTCCAGCTGGACTTCCACAGGGGAGGCAGACCAGGCCTGAAAGGCCATGTACACAATTGGTGCTATTCTGACAAGGTAATTCAAAGTTGTAGCTAGAGGACACCAACTTCTAGTATGGGGCACAACCTGATTGGTCAGCCTTAATAGTATGATGTAAACAAACCCCAACTTACTGAAGTCTTGAGCAGGAGGCACATTGGGTAAGGGGGAGTGGAGGGGATATCCTTCATGATGGACGGAATTGGGCCTCTAGAGTGACCAGGAGAAAGACCCAGGTAGTGAGGGTGGAAGAACTCCAAGTCAATAGTGCAAGATGAATTAACTAAAGTGAAAGGAGCAGAACCAGGAGGGAACAGATAGGTGTGGTTGTATTGTGTAGTAGATTTGCAAATAGATGTAAGCAGAATGATTATATTGGCAACCTCCAGAATTAACTCAACAGAATGAAACATCCTCCATGTTGACAATTCTCAAAAATATTTTTCTTATTTTCAATATTAAAGATTATTTTTTTCTTGATTAAATAATTGACATTGATAATAGAAGCAATGTTTGATTTAAATTTTGAGCTTTTAATTGAAATTATAAAAGATAAAGCAAAAACAATTTTTGAAATTGTTGACATGGAGGATGTTCCATTCTGTATGAGTTAATTCTGGAGGTTGCCATTATATTGGTGCAAAAATAGATGATTCCTGCAAGAAAATAATGGGTCCTGGGCATAGACTTGTTTATTTTAAGATTTCAACAGTGAGGAAGGCTTTTCTTCCTCACTACTTATACTTACTGAAGAATACTTAACCTTTTGTGCCACCAGAGGCCTGGTGGCATCATTTTCAGTGATACATGCAAAATGGTATGAAATTTGTGCACTGGGACCTGGGAATGGATTATTATTGGTCAGCATAACAGGAACCTTGCTTGAGCTATAGCATGCCAAGGTGCCACTGCTATTTATAGATCCTGCAAGCAATTGAGTGCCTGATTACACAATCAAATGATTGCTTTCCCAATTTACCATTTCCCGATAGCAAATGAACCCAATTTAGTGTTTAATTTTAATGACTGGGGTTTGAGGCATGTAGGCCTTGCAAACCCCTGGCTATTTGCAGTCAGAAAGAGGGGGTTCCTTTCATGAAGGCAGTTAGCAATGCTTTCCACATTGTTGGTTGTTTTACCTTCAGGCAGGCTAGCTGATTGTCTAGGGAATTCTGGGCCCTGACAAAGAGCTTGAAAGGATTGTCTCACAGATGATGAGCAAAAGAGATGACCTGCCCCACAAGTCTGAGGAGGTAGACCAGATTAGGACCAGAATGGGAGCAAAAGTAAAAGCCACAAACCTGATAGGAGGCAACAACATTTTGTATCCAACACCTGATTTAGTGATTTCTGGAGTAGTTTTTAAGCACTTAGGAAGATAGAGTCAACAAAATAACCTAGGAGAGTTGCCAGAGACTTGTGAATGACCTGACAGATTGTGTTATCAAACCTGCCTACTGTGCACAAAAGCAGCGTCAAGTTTAAAGTGTATAGTAGCTCTAAGAGATTATGGGAAAAAATGAGAGCAAAAGCAAAAAGTGTTCAAAACTCAAGTAAGTATTTATATGGTAATCAATACTAAAGTTCAAGTTTGAACTAGATTTTTGAGAGTCAGCAAGTTAAACACTAACATTGATGCTAATGTTAGCTTTAGGGGACTCAGATTGACAACAGGAAGGCAGGGGCCCCCAAATAAGGTAAGGAAAGCAAACAATTAACCCTAACACTTTACTTTAATATTCAAGGACTCCAAGAAGCCCAACAAACAGAAATAAAATATATTGAAGTTTTTAAAAGCTTTCTTAACTTTATTATGTTGAAGAATGGATAAGCAGGGATCCAAAATGTACCTGCTTATATTTTAAGGGATGAAGTTGAATCAACCAAGCCACCTGGAGCTGTGGAAGTACCTGATTGGCCAGGGGATAATTTTTTCTGTCCATTGCCAGGGAGGTTGGAGTGTTTTTAATCAATTCCTGGGTGAGAATCTGATTGGCTGCTGCCTATCATATATTCCTGCAGGGGATTTAGAACTGATGTACTTGAATTAATGGCAATTGATATTTCTTTATCTGATTGGGCAGAACTAATAATTTTGAGAAGTGGGCAACACCAAGCCAAGTAGCAGTCCAATCCAATTGGTGCTTCCTCCACAGTGAGGCATAAGGGCCCAGGCAGGGAGGGTGGGACTTTGGTAGTGTATGCCAACACTAAATGATCATCAATTGTGTGCACCCAATTGCCCATGGAGTGTAACATCTTTGCTGGACTTTGGTTCAATTTCTTGGTACATCAAGGAAAAACCGTGCAATCCAGGGCCAAAAGGGGCAATTGATTTACACCACTTTCCAGTATCCCAGGGGGAGTTGTTGCAATAGCTTCAATCAATATCTCCCAGGAAATCATTTATCCAAGAAATAACTCAGTTTCTGAGTGAAAGATGGCATTAATTAACAAGATATAAATTAACTTGAACAAATAAATAGACCCTAAGAGGAACTTAATTGAATCAAGCATCATGGCCTCCAAGATCTACATGAGAACTATATGGCTCAACACCTCCATATATAACTCTTCTTGTATAACAAATAAAGCTATCATTATCCTATTGAACTTCCCCTTGTTTTGTATTGTATACTTCCCAAAAATATATACATGACAGCCCACAGGAAACACCAAGGCTAAAAACTTTACCCTGGCTCTAAATAAAATGTTTTTGTGGTTTCACACAAGACAAAACATGGCTGTAATACCCAAGAACATGTGGGATCACTTTGGCAAGGTGAGAAATCAGGTTGCCAAATTAGAAAACTGTCAAGGCGGTGACAAAAGGGTACACTGTCATCAGCCATCAGAAAAGCTTTGGATGTATGTTGAACCAGCTGAAGCTCCTGGTCAAGTACGTCAGGATATAATACATGGCAGTGTATATGGCCAAGGAAGTAGCGGAGCAAAGCGACACTGGGTTGGTATAGCCAGTGTCCTTTGAAGAGTTTAGCTGTGGTGGCTCTTCAAAGTACCAGTTGTTGGTGTATACTGTTTGAGACTGTTCAAAAGCAGTGATTGATGGTTGGGCCCCCAAACCTAGGCATTATGTGAGTATAGAAAAAATATGAGTTGACCCATCTTATTCCTGGGGAAGAGGATTTGGTTTATTATGTAGTTGCTACTTGTTACTTTTATCTGAAAAGTATACTCTGTTTTTATTTGATAAATAAAAGAGAGAATTATCTTAATGATAGCACAACCTATTACCAAGAGATTGAGTTTATTATATAGCAATATTGCTGTGGGGCAGAAGCAATTCAAACACTGAACTGGTATCCTCAACAGTTTGAAGTTAGGACAAGTTCCCTTTCTAGGTTGGCTCTGGAATCAGCCAGGCTGAAGGGTTTGGCCGCTGGTCAAATTGGCATCATTCTGTCTGGGACAGCCCTTCTTGGAGCTTCCAAGATCAGTTACAGAATTTGGAGCCCCAAAACATACCACATTTTTGGGTCTTAATTTGATCAAACCTTTTTATTGGGAACTGGGCTTGACTAATTGCCAATTAGGCCCAAATTTAAGTTTTTTGATGCCCCAATTTGGACAACTTTCAAATTTGATGTTCCCAGGGTTGCCCCATGTACTACCAGGTGGGCTATAGGCACTGAGCAGGCCTGAAGAGTGGGTGGTAGCTGACTGAATGGCTGGTGTCCGGCTTGCAGAGGCCTGGCAGCTGGTTGCGCGGCCAGCTGGCTGCCGGGCAGTGGAGCCTTGGGCAGACAAGCTTTGGATTTTGGAATCCATTTTCAATCTGAATTTGGTATTTTGAATTTTTGTAACGGTTTTACCAATTAGGGGAACCTACTGCTTGTATTTTGAAATTTCTTTTGCCTTCCCTACCATGGCAATGTTTATTTTTGATCTAATATCAGAAGTATTCCTTGCAATGAAAGATGCACACAATAAGTGCCCAGTATGCAAAAGGTACACAGGTATGATAGTACCAAAAAAGTTTAACTCTGTATTGGATCCTAACCCCTTTAAATTATTGGTCTGTATTAGAGTTAGACAGGCACCAAAAGTGACACAATTGGTTTTGTGACCAAGCTTTGCCTGTCACAGTTGGTTTTGTGACCTTCATGTCACATCACAATTAATGCAGATCTGTTTTGTGTTTTAGGGGGAAGTTCACCATTGCAACTGCCACATTTTTTGCCCTGCTCCTAAAGCCACAAAACAATACACATTAATTGTGATGTGACCAAGCACAATCTCACTTGGTTTTGTGTTGTATCCAATCATAAGTATGTAGGCTATTTCTTTCAATTGAAATAGATATTTATATATTTTATTGAGAATCTGGAAGTAAAAGTATTCTGGCTAACACCAACCCACTTAACATCCAGTCATTGCCTGATTTGGTGCCCTCCCAATATACAGTTTGGCATACCGGAAATGGCAACCAAGTAATATCACCTGAATGTCCAAGTATCTAGTGACTTGAACACATCCTGCATATGACCAACCCCTAGGTTTGATCTAACTAAAATCTCCGCCACAGCTAAAGCTATATAAGCCTAAAGTATTATTCAATAAAAAATACTTCTCTTCTTTCCTAATTCCATATTTGAAGGTTCCCCAAAAGACGCTCCTCATCACTGGTAGCAGCTACGGTTTTTTGACCACACCCATGAAAGAGAAAATGACTGAATAAAACCTGCCCACTTTTGCTCACGTACTCAACCAGGCCACATCCCGGGAGACCTGGAAAACATACTTCTGCGCCCACAACATTGACAAAGATATACCTAGTGGATGCACCATATTCAAAAGACTGGTCATGCCCAAAGAATGCACCAAGATAATTCAATACAGTTGCTCTCTTCAACCACAAACAAACAAACAAACAAACAAACAACCAACTACCACAGGTGAAGTTACCAACACCAAATACATTGGTATCAACAAGCTCTTTGGTAAAAACAAAGAAAACATCATCAACTGGCTAGACCACTCAGCCGCTAAACTCCACGCCAGCCGCATCTCCCACAAAAAATGGGTCCAGGTAGCCAGCAAGCACCTGTAAAAGGCTGCAGCTAACTGTTTTGCCACCTGGGTTAGCTCACAAACTGAAAACCATCTTGATAACTGGGAAGAGTTCAAAGTGGACATCACGCACAATTTCCACATCACCAAATCCCCCTAATACATTGCAATACAGCTCAGAAATCTTTCCCAGAAGACCACTATCACAGCTTACGCCAATGAATTCAAATAAATACACCACAAAATCCAAAATCCTTCACAAGCTGATAACATACACCAGAGCATCATTCATCAACAGAATAAAACCCTCTGTCACTGCCCTCATCAGTCCAGAGGCCAACACCTCCATGCCCGCGCTCATTGCAGAAGCCAAGCACGCAAAAAACGCGCAAACATGGAATATGCCACATATAACAGCAATTGCTCCTCAAACAGCAATGGCAGAGAAAACTCCAATGGCAACAAAAGCCAAAACAACAATCATAGCAATAGCAACTCCAATTACAACAATGGCAATCACATCCAAAGCGCAAACCGCTCCTGTCCCAAGAAGGAGGACACTGCTGAAGTAAACAATGCTGAGACAGCAACCTGCTATGAATCTGACCCCACATTCTCTGACCTCAAAGGTCTCAAAACAGAGGAACAGGGAAAAGAGGAGGGGGGACAGGCTTAAGTGTCCCTGTCTCCCCCCAACCTGACAAGAAACTGTACCAAGGCACAAACTTTGCTGCTTGCAACCCACATGTCCTGCAACCCTCCATTTTTATGAACATAAAAATTAAAGATTGCTCACAACTTCTTGTCTATCCATGCACTTACAGATCACATACACATAAAATTTTATTTGACTCTGGTGCTTAACACACTATGGTAAGCAAACCATTTGTAACCAAGTACAAAATACCAGTTGTCAAATCCAACTTCAAATACGCCAGAATGGCAGATAAATCAAAAGTCCTACTCAAAGGCAAAAAAACTCCCTTCAGAATTGACCTCCAAGGTATACAAACGTCCATCAAAAGACTTGTCATGAACAACATAAACTACGATATTGTAGCAGGCATGGGCTGGTTCACCCAAGTGAATCCCAGAGTATGTTGGAAGACAAAAACCATGACAATAAAACACAATGAAGTCAATTTCAACATTCTCAAAGAACCCAACAACCTCATTCTAAGAGATACAGTATTTGTCCAAGTCATAAATCAAGATGACTCTGAACATCTAACCAAAGACAGTATCCTCCACATAATGAGGTACTCTGAATTTAATAATATACAAACACAAAAGATCCAATGCCCAGAACTTGCAGCACTCCTAAATGAATACACTCATGTATTCAAGGAAGAACTCACAGAGTTAACACCCAAACAGGAGGTCAAACATGGCATCAACCTGTTTAAAGCCATGACTAAACCTGCACCTCTCTACAGACTCTCCCCCATGGAGACCCAAACCTTCAAAACCCACATTGAAGACAACCTAGCCAAAGGATTCATTCACCCATTGGAATTCCTGTGGGGGGCGGCAGTGTTCTTTGTAAAGAAAAAGAAGGTTCACTCCGTCTAGTAACAGACTATAGAGCTCTCAATGCAAGCACAGTAAAGAATAAATATCCCCTTCCACTCATAGAGGATCTGTTTGAAAGACTCTCTGGAGCCAAATTTTTCTCTAAAATTGACCTCACCTCAGGTTATAACCAAGTCAAAGTAAAGGAAAAGGACATACCAAAAACTGTGTTCTGTACACAATTTGGATCCTTTGAATGTAGAGTAATGAACTTTGGGATGACCAACGCTCCCGCAACATTTGTCACTATGATGAACCAAGCGCTGAATGGCCTCTCAAATACATTATGCTACCTTGACAAGATCATCATATTCTCAAAAAAAGAGAAACACCTCATGCATGTCTGTGAGACACTCAAGTGACTCACAAAGCACAAACTTTATGCAAAACCAAGTAAGTGCCAATTTATGGAAAAGGAATTCCTGTTCTTGGGCCACATTTTCTCTGATGGTGGCATCAAAGCAGATTCAGACAAAATAAAAGCCATAAATAACATGCAACACCCCACCTCAGTTAAAAAAGTAAGATGCTTTCTTGGAATGGTAGCTTACCTAAGGAAGTATGTCAAAGGCTGCAGAAAACTCACTACACCAATCAATGACTTAACCAAGGGTAATATCAAAAAGAAATTCATCTGGTCACCAGAATGCGACAAGAATTTCCAACTATTAAAACAAGCTTTGGTTGAAGCACCAATCTTGCAATACCCTAATAACAACAGGTGCTACAAGCTTGAGTCAGATGCCAGTGACACTGTCATTGGCGCAGTCCTACACATCTGCCAGCCAGGGCAGCAAGACTTCCTGCCAGTATGTTATGAAAGTAGAAATCTAACCAACACTGAGCATAGATACCCAATACACAATAAGAAATCACTAGCAATATACCACACATGCAAGAAATGGAGATGTTATTTAGAAGGACATTTAAACGTCCAAGTACTAACTGACCATAAATCCTTAATCTATTTCAAAAATCAGAACGCACTCGCACAGCGACAAGCCAAATGGATGTCCTTGCTGGAACAGCTTAACCTGGACATCCAATACAAAAAGGGGGCAGAGCTGGTCACCAGCTGATGCTCTCTCTAGACTATGTCAGCCTAGAGAGAATCATCCTGACCACCTAGACCCTGACTGGCCAAACCTATATAATACTGAGTATAAAACCAAAGGGAAAGACCCCTCAACACACCAGCTAACCCACAATACACTAGTAAGAAACAAAAAATATTTCCATGTATCAAATGGAACTGTATATCAAATCATTAACAACAAAAATGTCCCTTATATCCCACTTGCACAAAGAGTTGACACCATATTAAGACATCACCACCTACTAGGACATACAAAGGCTAACAACCTATACCTCACATTAAAAGAGATAGTATGGTGGCCCAATCTTAAACAAGATATAATCAATGTTCTAAAAAAGTGCACAGTGTGTGAGAAATATGCCAGCATAAAGGCTTTCCAGCCAATGGTTAACCCAGTACCAGACCCTGAACCATTCAAGGTTTGGGGACTGGATGTAGTGGGCCCCTTCCCAGAAATCAAAAAAAATCAATGTTTTCTAATTGTAGCCATTGACTTTGCTACATGCTGGCCCATCTTCTGGGCAACAAAGGATCACAAAGCAGAAACAATAAATCAATTCATTAACAAAGCAATTATAGCTTTACTACAGTGCTAGGTTTGACTTTAAAAGCAAAATTATTCTGGCTTGGTCTTTTCAGAAAATCTGCAGACCATGGTATTTTATCATCCACCAGCTGATATCCTAAGTCTTATAACATTAGGAAAGTACAGAAAACCTGTGAATTTGGTGTAACTTTTGGCCCAGAATATTTTGTTGTCATCAGAAGTATTAAGTCTGAGTGGGCCCAAAGCCAAAGATTTGGGACAGTTCTTCCTACTTCTGGATACGGTTCATAGTTAATTATCTCTATATTTTACTATAGGAATTAATACTGTATGACAACAGTAAGGTCTTTTGCTCTTCACTTAATTCAAATCAAACTAAGAAAAGAATTCATAATATCAACTCTTTATTAGACAACTGATATTGAGGTCAGCCCGGCTGGTCCCAACCTTGGGTGTGTGCAGTTTTTGAAGGAAGCTTGCTTGACAACTTCCACAGCTCAGTATCTTTTCTGGAGATGTACAACTATTCCTTGGTCCAAGCGGAGTAGTTGTCTGCCTGGGGCACATTCCAGGGCTAGCTAGCCTGGCTGGCTACTAGTTAACAGAAGTGATTGTTACACTATACTGTATCTAATCAGAGCTACTCTAATACAATAGGCCCAAGGCCTTTTATCTTAGAGTGTTTTGGCCAGACGGCCCAGTCCATAGTGAACTCTTCTAGAAGTGTTTCAGATGATGACCCATATGACGGTCCTTGTTCTGAAATATAATTAAAGTTTAGAATAGTAATTATTATGAGAAACATGTGTTTGAAGTGCTTGATGAAGGGAACTAATTAATGAGCAGTAATTGCATGTTCCATTCATTAGTTGCAATGCATGATTTTGTTGATGCCGGGATATGATTTGATCATTGATTCATTTATCCTGCAGCCCACGTCATTCTATTGAAACCATTCCTAAGAGTGATTGACAGCTGGTCCACATTATTTTGTTGAATCCGTTAATTAGTCAATATCCAGAAATCCTGACAGTCTTGGTAATTTATTAGGGTCAACAATGGTTGGGAAAGATTAGGCAGCTGCTTATCATTCTTTTTCTGATAGAGATCAGGTAGGAAGGATACAACACATATCAAGGAGGGAATTTGGGGGTTTGAATCGACCTTTCCAATAATATGATAGCTCTTTATTGGTTTTTTTAGTTGCTATATTGATCTTTATATGAATATTTATAAATGCTGTCCCTTATTGTACTTAGTTTTTTATTAATTCAATAATAGTATCGCATTTATTTTAGCAATGACAATAAAAGGGAAATATTGGGAAAACGATGTAGTTGGTGGGACAGAGGAAACAATTTAAACTGCTTTAAATCAACAATTAAAGGGCAAAAAAAAAGCTTCAACCTTCCACCATTTCAGATTAAACTGCCATTTATAAGCTTGATGTCTGAGTCGATTCAAATTCCAGGCCGAATTGATTTAAAAATGGAATTTCGATTTAAGATTTATAAACTTGTGGCTTGGACCAGATACCTTTACTTTACACCCATAAAGTCTTTTGTGCTGGGAGATCAGGCTGTGGTTCGAACCTGAGCACTTCCCTTTTGTGCTACTTGTTAGCGCGGCTGCTTTGAAACAAATATTTTTCTGGTTTTCAGTAACCAATAAGGACAAAAGGGTATATATCTAAAAGTGAATCTTTAATGTCGATCAAAACCTTGGTAGACAATGTCATCGTTGAGATTGGCTTTTCTGGAGAAGAAGGTAAGTAACCTGAAGTTCATGATTCTGGCTACATTGAATATCGCAAGTAGAAAGCTCATGTTTTATGAGAAAGCCAAACCACGCAACCTCACCGTCCTTAAAGTTGATTTCTGTTTGATTAAAGCCTTCATCTCATTTTTATTTTGAGAGAACTTGGAAATATGCCTCAAGAATACAATATCTTATTACTTTTATTTGATAATGCCTAAAATTTCTTACATTCTTTCTCTAGGCATTACAGTTGAACGCTTCTGGCAATTTGTGACAGAATATAGAGAAACGCAAGAAGTTACCGATCCAATATTTGCGAATTTATCAGAAACAGAGCATGAAAGTGCTTCAAGGAAACAAGTGTCAGGAAATGAATCGACCAGTCAATCAGCTGGATCCCTCACTGAAGCTTACAAGTCTTGGATTTGGCCTATCTTCATGGCTTTTCCGGGGATTTCGGTACAGGAGATTATTAAATCTAGTCCTATTGAGGTCCAGGTAAGACCAGGGCAACTGAAGGTTAAAGCCAATTTGTTTATTATTTTAGATTTGGTTAATTTAAATTAACTGACAGAGTTAATTAAGATTTGTCTACACTGAGAGTTTTATTTATTTTAGTCATTTAAGCCAGTATGCTTAAGCCATCTTAGGAGCGCCCGAATCTCAAAAGCCTTTCATACTCTGAATTCCATTGCAAGTTTCATGAGTCGCTACGGATTGTAGTGATTGCTTCAATCCGGGATAAACTACTGTTTGGCAAGGTATACGCGATCAAAGCTCATTACTGAGTTTATAAGGCAGCTATTCTTCCCTCTATCCACAAAGAACTTATTCTTTGCGTTGCTAAAACTCGTGAAGGAGGCATTCCCCAGCCTGTTCTTAGTAGAACCCTCAACAAAGAACCCAAGGCTCTTTATCCAATTATTAAGAGACTGATCCGGGCTGGGATTATTGTTCGCGTGCCAGCAATCTTTGATAAGGCCTACACGTACAATGTCCTTCACAAACACTTTTCTCCCAGGAACGAGGTATATTCGCTGTATACAAACTCAGCCCCTTCAAATATGTCCAATGCAGCCGTTAAAACTCCCAGTGCCTCTGGGCTTGGCATTACTCTGACGTTGGCTCTAAGTAAGCATGCCCTCTGCAAGGCGCTTGAGCAATCCAAAGACAATTTCCTTGGCTATGGAGACTTGGCGAATATTCTGGTAAACACCAAGTAGAATCCAACTAAACTTATAGGGGATCCCATACAACAAGCCTCACTATCGTCGTCGTTTTCGCCGACTTATCACTTCGTTGGTCACCAAAGGCTACGTGATTCGATGCAAAGCTCCCAAGTTGAACAGTAAAAAGGTGATTTGTGGATTGAAGCTCGTCAAAGCATACAGCGATAGTGCACCTCCAGCTGCACCTGCAACGCAGGCCGTGGTAGGCAGCATTCAGTACGGCGTGCCGATGCAACACCAGATCTACTTGGCTATCTTAGCGGCGGGCGATACTGGCATTACTTCCATCGACCTCCGTAGGCAGCTATATGACATGGATCGCAAGATTTTCGAGGCTTATACCGATAAGCTCTTGAAAAAGACAAATGATAAAACCAATCAACTCGTCTGTTTTGTCTGGGAGTTTCAAGGGAAATTGCGCTTTCATCGCTTCTTTACCAGAGAGGCCTTTGAGCGGCTTAACCTGGAGGGTACCTTGCCCAAGGCTTCTGAAGCCAAGGTCGATACCCAACTTGAGGATGTCGAAGTTGTTGAAGTTGAGTCTGAATTGATTCGCCCTGCTCCAAGCATCACGGGGGCAGCACGCGAGGACGCGCTCCTTGCCCTTGTCCACACCCGAGATGCAGTAGTAGTCACCCCTGAGCTCAACAAGCTGCTAGGAGATGCGCTGGGCTCGAGCTATAAGATTGATCGCAAGACTCTTGTACGAACCATTGATAAGTTGGTTGCAGAGAACAGACTATTCAAGCTGCTTGTAAAAGTTAAGCGTTTAGATGGGGTGATAGATATGTTTCCGGTGCTCGTGGACCATGACCTAGGCATTGACCATCCTCGGGTCAAGGAGTTCGTTTCACAGCTTCGTGAGGATGCCTGCTTCAAAGTACGGACAATAACACCAACCACATATAAGAACTCAAGTGCTTATGGCGATACATACCACAATACCAGTTCCAAAGCCAAGAGCACCATTAGCCAACTGATAGCAGCGAGTGAAAATGGCTCTCCAGCCATCATCACGTCTGACGATGGCTCCGATCCGCCCTCAGACCCCGATGATAACCATAAAACTCCAGCGATGCAACCACAGCAGCGACACGGGCTGGTGCGATCAAAGATTGCACGGCTTAAGCTCTTACATCTCGGGCTTTTGGAAATCATAGCAGGCTCCACCTGTGGTCTACACAAGCAGCGCACGATCTCGACTCGCGACATATTCACTCTGTTGTCACTAGAATGCTATCTGAGCATTGTTCCCACCCGCAAGACGTCGGACGAATTGGTCGAATACACTGCAACCCCGGAAAACTTGAAGAATTCTGTTGGCAGTGTACCTGATTCCATCCATCGCTTGATATTTGATCTTAAAGTCGGATACAAGAAGCATTTCTTGGGTCTTCTGCAGATATTGTCGGCCATGGGTTTGCTGGTACCTCTTTCCAAGGATTGCATTGACGATAGCGGCGTAGTCCATATCCCCAAGAAGCCTGCATCTAGCGACTCTGCAAGCCTGAGCCAATACTATCACTTGCCAGAGTTGTTTAACTTGCGTCCGCTATTGAAGCTTGACCAGGAGTTTGTTGCAATCCAAACCTATTCGCTCAAGACTCCCAAAGCTGCCGCAATGATGTGGTTAAACTTGCAAATCATCACCACATCCCACAAAGACCTCCTGCATCCCCAGTACGAGAGTCCCGAGTTGGCCGACGTCATGCGCTCCATGACTGTCAGCCGTAATTGGACCATTAGCTACCTTTACACCTCGGAACAGCGCAGCTTGATGGATTCATACATTGCAAACCGCGCATCTTCCGACCCATCCAACAACCCTGTATTGTGCCAACAGCTCGCCCTGCAATTCAAAATG
The DNA here is from genome assembly GCA_014839935.2 of Entomophthora muscae. Lineage (NCBI taxonomy): Eukaryota > Fungi > Entomophthoromycota > Entomophthoromycetes > Entomophthorales > Entomophthoraceae > Entomophthora > Entomophthora muscae. The sequence continues at coordinate 12,622 of QTSX02003780.1, read as the reverse complement.
TGGCCTTTCCAAATACGCAGCTATTTCTTGCACTCCGCTCAGAAGGCCAAGCATCTGACTCTTGGCCAGCAGCGTAAGAAGGTCCGCTTAGCCCAGCTAACCGAATCTGCCGTACTTCCTAAGCGCCAACGCTGCTCTCGTCGCAAAAAACCCTCAGCCCTGTCCACCTCGAGTAAGGAACCAAACACCCTCCGTCGCAGGCAGCCACTCTGTCCCATGTTGGACAACGAACTGCTCCACATGTACGCGATTGTCAAGTTCCGTGCCCTCGGTGGGAACATGTCTTGGGTCGATATCACTCGTGAGCTCAGCGGCGAGGGCCCGGATTCGCATCGCCGCCGCGTCCTGACTTTATTGCGTTACACCACAGGCCAGAACCGCGCAGCAGAACTAATCAACAAATGGCGTGCCATCTACGTCAAAGGCATTTCCAGTGGCGAACTACAGGAGAAGAGCATATGCCCCATCACCAACCAAGTTACCATCTTAACCCCAGACAACCCAGATCCCCTCGATCCTAACTCATACCTCCCATCATCCCTTCCCACCAGCGGCTTCAACTTGAGAGAGCAGCTGGATTATTTCATGGCCAACGCCGACTATGAACCACCCGCCCAGCCCCGGTCTACCGCCTTTCGCCTTCCGCAGTCTCCTTCTGACATTTACACCGCGTACAAAGTGACCTTTAGCCAAAACAGCAGTCTGTTCAATGTGAGCAACGTACTCTTCCACTTGGCACCAAATACGACCATCCCCCTGCCAGCCCCTGGCTCGACTTTGAGTCCAAATTCAGAGTTGGTTTCTTTCCATCACAACCTATACTCTGACCACTACTCATCTGAAGTTGCATTCCTTGACTTGGCCCGCAGCCAAAGCTTTACCACTTGCTTCTGCAACATGAGCCTTGATAGCCCTCACATCACCAACCATCTTTCTTACGACTACGCTGCCGAAGTCACCAAAGTAGCCATCAAAATGATCATGCTGGCTCCCAAAACAACGGTCAATGCAATATTATCAACCAGCTTCTACTCCCAGTTTCCTCATCACGTCGCCTCCAGAGCCTCCCAGTCCCTCGAAAACGATGGCTCCATTACCAAAGAGCGGCTTAAGAAGACATTTTCAACCAGCAACATCCGGAATACTCTCAACATCACCTGCGGCTATTCCGCCAATAACTATCGTCCTACCGATAAATTCCTAGCTGCCCTTCTCGGCGTATCACCCTTCCACCTCTTTCTTCTTGCACGCCTATCCCACAAAGAGCTGCTTCGTCTCACCACGTCTCTTTCACCGCCCGTGTCTCCTTTCATCGGGCCCGGTGGGGTGATGGCTCTTCTATCTAAGCTGTCCAGCCTAGAGGTAACCCCGCTTATCACTCATTCTAACCTTTAAAGCTTGATCTCGAACCTGCTCATGTCCCCGAGGCTAAAAACCTCGCCCCAGCTCGAAGCAACAGCCGCTCCAAGCTTATTGACACTGCCTTTAGACATGACTTCAATGTCCATGTCCGCCTGCTCGATTCACCACTTTACAAAAGCCATCCTCAATCAACCTCCCCAGTCGAGCCTCAAGCTCCAACGCCCGACTACAACGATAGCAATGTTGCTGATGAATTGTTTTGTCTCATTGATACCCAAGGGCCTGCTGGTTTGCCAGTAGTACAAATACTAGAACATTTCTCCCAATCCCAACTGGAAAAGGCGCTGAATCGCCTTGTGGGCACACAGCCCCCACTCATCTACCGAGTTGGGATGGATGTTTGTCGTTTTGTGTCCAAAAACCATTACAAAGACTGGATGATCTGCATTCAACCCAGCGTCTTTGAGGACGACCTGAACGCCTCTACTACTCCCGAGGCCTTGATGCTCGTACCCCACCCATGGACTTCCTTCAATGGAACGGACAACGACCGGATCCTTGCAATGCACGCCAATGCCACCCTCACCCACATCGTCAAGTCTCCCGGCATCTCCATGGTAAGTTTATAAGTTAACAAAGCTCACCTCCAGGCCTTACTACTCTTCCAGCTTCAGCCTTTAATCAATAGAAACGATCTCTACTTTCTCATTGAGTATTTAAAAGAAGGCAACTGCATCTACTCACGCCACTTCGTTCAGCCTGCCAAAGTAGGACCCTTTAGTCCAAGAGAAAGCTTTCGTGAAGTTCCTCCTCCACTATGGGAAAACATACCCCATCATCCCCGAGGAGTGACCTGCTACTGGCCCACACCTTACTTCTACTTGCAGAGACCTGATCTGAGCATTGTTTCAGAGCCACCCCGCCTTCGATCTGGTATGGTTCCCGATATCGATCCCTTTATGTATTCAGCCGATGAAGGTGTACCACCCATTTTTTCAGAGTCTCAAAATATTTAGCAAATAGAGTTTATAAAGTGCTATCATCACCACGCCTGCCTTTCTAGTGGTGCTTTTTAAAGAAATCTCTGCCGATATCTCTTATTAAAATTATGTTTCTACATAAAATTTTATTTGCTGTAAGATTTACTCGTATAAGAATACTTAGGAGATTATGCCAGTTTCTAATGGACATACTATTATATTTGCGCCACAATACGATCGACTTGTAACTTTAAATAGCAACAACTTATAAAGAACAAATATTTTTGCATCTGCAAACTAGCAAATAAAATACATAAAGTTTATGTTGGGGTGAAAATATCCTACTTCCGGCTATACATTTAACTCCTTTTACTTGATAATACTTTGCGCTTACCTTCGCACCTTTATTCAAAAAATAACTCCTCGAGGTTTCATAATAGCTTAAAGATGAAATTTATATTGTTACACCGCCCAAGCCAGCTTGGGATAGCACCAGTTTCAAAACCTGCCATCGCAAAGCCCTCTTAGTATTTCGAGTTGGCATACTCAAAATTATAGCCATAAAGTTGCGCCAGCAGTAACTTTAACCCTACAATGTCTTTAAGGTTCTCAACGGCATACCCGGCTACCAACTTTGAACTTTGGCGGGTTTATAGGCACAGCTTTAGATTTAAAAGGAACTATATGTTTTCCCCGATATTTTTTTATGGCCTTTAGTTTCGAGTTCATCAGCGGCCTTAATCTCAAAAAGGCCAGCTTACGGCTTCTTGGATAAGTATATCTTTATTTAGATTCTAATCCCCCACCAAAGTACAAGTAAAAACTAAAAAGCGGCTCAAGCCTGTGAAATGAATTTTAAGCGATCTTTAATTCACCTTTGGAATACAAATAAATGAATAAAACTGATAGGAGAACCTTGACCAAAACTGATTTACAAGGTAAAGATAATATCGTTAAACGCTCCAGAAGGGCACAGGCTCTGTTTACTCATGCCGGGGTATGTTTAACGATACCCATCCCATTTCCAATAACGCTATTTCCGTCACCTTGACTTTTAAACCCCATATTTCTGACACACGTAGTAAAGTATACACTTATAAATCCATATTTCCAGCACTTTGAAACCCAGACCTAAAAGTTAAAAATAAGCTAAAAAAGCATCTTAAACTTAAAGTATATGTTATAGTACAGTAACTTTAAAAGCTATGGCGACAACCAAAAATACCTGATTTAAATGAAATGATTTCAGATTTAAGCAAAATCCAACTATTAGGTTAAAATATACACTCGGTTAACAGGGCTTTTTGGTGTTAATGGGTGAAATGGGTCAACACAGCAAAGAAGTGCGCACGCACAAAGTGAAACTATTCAAAATACAATCCGAAATACATTGATTCACAAACGAAATGGTGTGAGTTGACTTTCGGTGTACATATGGGTCATTATTTTAGGGATTAGGCCATTTTCTAATGCACATGTGCTCAAGTCGCAGCATAACACAGTTCAATTTTGAAAAAGTAACTAATTACACATTTTATATTTAAAACATTAATAACTCAATGAAAAATTAATATTTGTCCACACTGTAAACTATCAAAATGAAGCTAAGGATCCTATCTTTCTATTGGTGTAAAAATTGTTATATGTATACTCTACTCAATATTAAAGCGAAAGTAATTTAAAAGAGTATAATCCAGATTTTATTATATGATTCTATCTAATGATATAAAATAGATCACTTCAAAGCTAATAAATACTCTTTTTAAATATACAAATTTTCTTTTTTATTTGACAAAATTAAAGATAAGATTGAGAGCTTTATTTTTGCATTTTATTTTACTTAAAAAGTCACTTATTTAGGATTTTATGGTAGTTTGAAGTTAGGATGTTTTTATCACTGGTTAGATTAATTTTAAGGTTCAAGTGAGCTTCGAACCTCAAATTAAGCATTCTTTAAATGGAATTCTTTAGTATTTTATCATTTTAAAAATATGCGGAAGAGTTACAATTAACTGAATACATCATTTTAATTGATTTGCATTGATTACAAAGAGGATATGGTGCAATAATAATGCTTAGCTGCTTCACATATATCACTTGTGCATGAAAACTGGGTATTTAATTAATTCTGCAAACATAAATTCAAGTTCAAACTATATTAAAAGCTATCACACCATTTCTTTCAGAATGGTTTCATTTAGCTTGTTATATAAGAGCTAAAGCACCACAAAGCTTCTAATTCAAAAGACCCCATTCAAAGGCCACATTCTGATCAGAACTACTCTATCATTAAGGTAAATTTAAGAGATCTGACCTTATTACAGATTCAAAATACCACCATGTCTTCAGTTAAATTTATTTCTGCCATACTATCCTTTTTTTCCTTGGGAACTTCAACAAAAAGAGAAAGAATTGCAATGTTAAAAAAGGCATTCTTCTTTATTACTGGTGATGATCTTGATACTTTTATCAAGCACTTCCTTACTCAAACTGAATTTGGGAGATCTCAGTTCCTTCCAACTATTTGAAATCAAAAAGGCAATGAGTTCATTGAAAACTTAAAGGATCTCCTGAAATCTTCTCCCCAAAAGCATCTCCCAGCCTTGCAATCTCTGGTTTCTTCCAGCTACTCTTTAAAAGAGCTTAATGATATGGGGTTTAACATAACCAAAAGTGAATTTGAATACTCAAGAAAATAAATAAAAATAAAAATGTAAGCTTAAACAAAAAAAGCCAAAAAAATAACTATTCATTAAAAAAAGGAATAACTAAAAAAATAATTAAAAAATTGCTGGAAAATTCTTTTGAAACAAGCCAGTTTACAAAAAAGTTCATGAAAAAAATTTATAAAGATATTGAAAAAGAAATGAGTGAATACTCAACTGAAATTAAATACTCTCTACTTAAAACAAAAAAGAAATATATGAAAATATGAAAATAAAAAATGAAATTTCAGTTTCAATTTCTACTTACTATAAATTAATCCCTAAAAATATAATAAAAAGTAAAAAACAAACTGATATGTGCAATATTTGTAAATTAAAAAATTCACTAGAAAAAAAGAAGGAAGAATGTGAAAGTAAAAACTTACCATTACCAGAATCTATAGACAATGACTTAAAGACTATTAAGCAGCACCAAGACTTTTATGCTCATCAAAATAGGGAATATAAAAAAGATATTAGCAAATTAGATGATAAGTCTTGTGTTGTAGTTATAGATTGTAAAAAAAACTTAAAGGTTGAAAGTGCTCCAATTGAGACCAATAATTATTTTTATTCAAAAAAACCTATCTCATTATTAGGCTTTGCATTAGTTTTTAAAGAAAACAATAAAATTAAATATGAATATCATGATTTTTTGTCTCAAATATCATCACATGATTCTTTATTTTCAGGCAAATGTCTAATAAGTCTTCTTAAATTAGATAGATTTAAAAAATATAAAAATATAAAAGTGTGGACTGATAGTGGAAATCATTTCAGATCATATGAATTTTTATATTACTTATTTAAAGAGTCACCTAGATATATTAAGAGTTCTATAAAATATAATTGTTTTGTTGAATGTCATGGAAAAAGCATTGTTGATGGTCACTTTGGTGTAATATCAAAAATGTTAAAGAAAAAAGAAAATGAGCTTTATATTAACAATATTAATGATCTTAAAAATATTTTTGAGGGAGAAGAAAAAAGAAAAGAATTATATAAATCAGTGCTATCAGGCTCAAATATTTCTCAAAAGTCATTTTTTATATTTATGAAAGAAAAGTTAGGCCTATAAAAAGAGAGCTTGAAGTTAAAAATCTGTGCATCAATCTTTCATACTTGATGAAAGATGGAAAGCTATATACTTCACCTCTAACATTTGAAAGTTTATCAGAATATTCTGAGATAACTTATCATTTGAATCACATGATGATACCAGAGAAACAAAAATATCAGAAGATGCTAGTGATGTATTGGGGCAAGTTCATGAAGTAGGGCAACTTACTAGAGGGTGTATTTTAAATAGAGTTACTAGTCTTTGAAAAAAAATAACTATTTTTTGAAACAGACTAAGAATAGTTATGATGAGCCAAAGATAGGGTAATAGCATTTATAGCTTTGGGGCTGCTATTACTCTCTCATGCAACTCATCATAAATATTTTTGGTTTGTAGTTTGTAGTAGCACTTAAGATATTTTCAGAAATGCTGTAAATTCAGAACCTGAACGTAAAAATGCAGGATTGTCAAATCCTTGGTCCAAATTTCAAATCACTTTTGCAGGCAACTCAGCTGAGTGAAAAATAAAATATTTAATAAAATCAACCATTTATTTTGATTTTTTTTGGTTTATTTAAATTGGCAAATTTTGAATCTCTTGAGCAGATAACTCAACTAACAAAAGACAAAACTCAGCAAACAAATGCGGGATACATGAATCAGAAATGTGGGATTCTAATGTACGATTTGAGATTTCCTGTATTTCAATCAAATCATGGACATCATGTAAAAATTAACAAATCTGAAATTGCAGGATTGTCAAATCCAAGAACCAAATTTCAAATCATCATTGCGAGGAATTTGAAATAAATATAATTTATTGGTGTCTCAAAAAGAATGCTAAAGGATATAGGGTGGAGTTGTGCTAATTCTTTTAGGAATCATAGGCATTCTCAAAAATCACCCTATTCCATTTTAGGATGGCTAAAATTTAGATGCTTGATTACAGTAGATTTCAGAAGACGCTAATAATAAAGTAGAATTATATATTACAATCAATCTTATCACGTTGTCTTTCCTTTGATGTGTTGATAATGTTTTTGCAATTAATTGGACAGCTTCACCTCCAGTTGCCTTGGCAATAGGAATTCAAGCCGCCTCCCCGAGACCAACTGTGGTCGCGGAGGCGGCTTGATTTCCTATTGCCAAGGTAACTGGAGGTAAAACCATCCAATTAAATGCAAACACCTTACCAACAGCAAATGAACTATCTACACATCAAGGAAAAGGCAACATGGTAAAAACAGATTGTAATATATAATTCTATTTTATTATTAGTTTTTTTTGAAATCTACTGTAATCAAGTATCCTTAATAGCAGTACATGATTGCATAGTGTAGTAAACTGATGGTTTATCTTTTTCTCTCCTTTTTTCCTTGAAAAGAAGTTTTGTTGGTCCTTTGGCTATGCTGGGGGCCAAAAAACTTTTAAAAATTTCTGCATCATCAGGAGAGTAGCTCATAAATCATTATATGGTTCTATGGTTGCTATATTAGTGATTTAGAGTGCAGAATATTGCATCATTTCCAGTTTAGACAATTTTTCATTTCACTTAATTTCATATCTAAACATGGTTGTTGAGATTGTATTTTCCATTTGATTTTATCCAGAGTGGAGCTTCTTGATTTGGGTTGATTTGTCCTAGTTTCTTACTGTACATTCAATTATGATTCCAGTTCCCGCAATTAAAATTTGAGTTTACTAGTGGCATTCAAAAGCAATTTGAAATTTGGTTCTTGGATTTGACAAACCCGCAATTCCAAAAAACATAGTAAACTTAATGGAAATGGTTGATGGATTTGAACGCTTCAAATCTGATTCCAGTTAATTCATTTCATCCATTGGAAATATGCAGTTTGACTTGAACTTTGCAAAGTGTCTATGAGTTCCCGCATTTTTAAAAATTCAAATAAATACTCAAAAAAATCAATTTAATTAAAAAAAGGCTATCCCGCAAAAGTGATTCAAAATTTGGACCAAGGATTTGACAATCCCGCATTTTTACGTTCAGGTTCTGAATTTACAGTACTATAAGTTGCAATTTTTGATTCTAAAATTGATGACTTATTTTTTAAAAAAATCATCTAAGCCCAAGATCAATTAAAGTTTTGGGATTGATTATATTTTAAGCTTTCTGAACAATTTGAATATGAATAATGTGATTAAGTTATAAAATAATCAATCTGGCGCCTAGGAATAACAAGAAAAATAATGACCCATATGTTTACTATGTGAATTGGTGACAAAATACACCCAAGCGCAGTGAGTCAAAACTCAACCCAAAAACAAAAAACAATAGCAACTCACTATGTAAACAAAATCACTTAAATGTTGTGTGCAATGGATTTTAAAAAAGAATGATACCAAGGTATCTAAAATAGAGCACACAATCTGAAACAAAAATTTTAAAAATATTGTGTTGGGTGTTTTAATTTGGCAGTAAAATCTAGGAAAATGGGTGGATTTTTTTTGAGTATTCTAAAATGGGCTTGTAAAACCAGAAACAACTAATTAAGAAATAAAAAAATCTATAATTGGGATATTAGGGGGGAAACTTTAATTAAATATCCATATTCAGATAAAAGCAAAAATTAAAATTAGTGAGTAACTTAATTGAAATTTATTTAATATTTTATTAAATTTTAAAATGGAAGGAACACAATACCAGAGTACCAATACACCTGTTGTGCGCTGTGGTCACAGTTGCCCCCGCAGGTCAAAGAATAGAGTTAGTGCAACCCAAGTGCCTACTCAAGGAGGAGACAGGAGAGGAGAGTTCCATAGTGACGCTGCACTGACGCAGCTGGTTCAAGGAGCACAAGCTGCTAGGGTGCAGAGCATAAACCCTTGAGTCCCAAAGCTGACCCGGAAGCCAACCAAGGTCACCACTACAAAGAAAGTTAGAAACAAGGAGGTAGAACTTACTTTGTATGTATTTGACGTTGTGTACCAGCAAGAGTCAGTCCCGTCAGCCATGCTGGAGAAGGTGAAGCCTGTACTTGATACTAACTAAAAGCCCTATGTCAGTGATGACAATCAGGAGGATGACAATCAGGAGGATGACAAGGAGCCCAAGTTCTATCAAACCAATGAGGGACAGCTGGTGTTAAAAAAGGTTGCAGCCTTCTATACCAAGGTACCTATGCCCTGTGTTGTGTCCAATGTCAATGAGTCAATCCCCACTGCTAAAAAGCCTGCCCAGAAGCGCATCCCCAACATCAAACACATCATCCTGCTTAAGCTAATGCAGGAATTGGGTGATTACAAGGCGGCCGCGGCCCTTGTTGGAGTGGATCCCAAGTACACCAGCAAGACCTTCCAAAAATTCATCAATACTGGTGTGTCCTTGCCGCGGAAAATCCTTGCGTGTTTCTACCACGCTCACCAAGGAGCACAAATGGGCAATCTGCCAGTGGATCATCTGGGACTGCCATCTTAAACTGGCAAATATACAGGCCATGGTCAAGACTAATTTTGGGGTTGAGGCTTCAATTTCCTTTTATTACCATCTGGTAAAGGGGATGTGCTTTTCCTGGAAAAAGCTTGTGGTATCTCCCTATAATTGGAATAGCCCAACCAACATTGACATCCAGAAAAAATATGCAGAGGTGTACACTTCCCTCAAAGCCAAGGAGACAATCAAATTCTATTACATTGACAAATCAGCATTTGCCTTGCCTATGCGGAATGCATATGGGTATGTCCCAAAAGGCTCCAATGACGGGATAGCTTGGTGTGCTGCAGTCTGCGCTTGTCAGGATCACTCATTACATAGCTCTGAATGAGGATCAAAGCAAAAAAATAGGCACAGTCTAGTGCAAAAGGGGAGAATCACAAAATGCCAGATTGAGATGCAACTGCTTTATTAAGCATGATGTCATGGTTGCATAGATGACGTAATTCATGCAATAATATCTCAGCTCTTAATCAACAGATGCCAATGCCCAAACCCGCATTCAAGAGCTCTCAACAGCGCCTACAATTTACCTTAATAAATTAAGTCAGGTCAAAAAGACCAATCAAGAGCTAAATCGAGCAAAAGTGATCCTCCTGCATGAACTCCTGTTGTATGAAATGATGTCATCCATGCAGTGTATCTCAGTGAATACAAAAGCAAAATGATTGATCAACCACTCATTTTAAAGCTCTTTGTATTTTGAGCATTATTTAATAATAAATAAGTACCTGTTAAGAGTCCACCTTGCGTGTAAAACCAATTGGAAAGCAAAACCTTGGGAGGAACCAATCAGATAAGTCCCAGAATTAGGGGATAAAATAGAAGCAGATGATGCACTCCTTGAACAATTCAAGAATAAAATCCAAACCCTGGCCATCAATCCTGGCACCAACTAATGGGAATCTGGGACCCAGACCACATGATTTGTGCCAGACTCTTGCCAAACCTTACTACCCAGTCTAAAATTAGACCTTTGAGGAAGACTTAGGCCCATTTCCCCTACTGATAGTAAGCCATTGGCTACAACCAGGAATTGAAAATCAAGACCCAGATAGTTGAAGGACAAAGGTTTGACTATATTCCAAATGCCTGATTTCAATCTTCATCACCCAGTCCTTTGAGATTCTCCATTCCCTGCTTTCACTCCCACTTGCAAAACTTTTCATAGTGGGAGACACTATAAATAAATACCCTTTGAATATCTGATAGCTAAGCTATCATTGAAGTTCAATCCAATCTTGCTATCTATTTTACCACATTAATTATAGAAAGTAAGTTCTGCTGTGTCTTTACAGCTGGGCTTTACAGTACCACAGCATACTCAATGATGGCTCTCCTTGGTCCAAAGGGGGTCAAGCTGTATCAAATAATTTTGGGCTCTCACAACAGCTGTACCTTCTTTTCATTCCTCCAATTGGTCCAGGAGCACCTGAGGCGCACGAGCCCTGGATTCACCAACGTCATTGTGTTGGACAACATTGGTCTCCACAAAGTGGCTAATATTCTCGAGGAATTCCCAATGATTGACACCAGCATTGCTGTGGGCCCCCAGCAATTGGCCATGACAAATTTACGCCTTCTCTTCCTCCCTGCTTATTTGCCATTCCTAAATCCCATCAAGGAAGTCTTTGGGTGGCTCAAGTGAGTTGTCAAGCAAGGAACCCCAACTGGGACTGAGGACCTATTTGATTTGCTGCAGGCCAGGATCCACACCCTTCCAGCTGAGACTGTGGCCAAATTTTATGGCCACACTGATTTGTTCATCCCTGTGTGCCTAGCCAAACACCCAATCAATTAAAGGCTTAGTGTGTCCAACTTTTTTATATTCTATAATTTATTATTCAAGATTTATTAACTATCATTTTATATTTAGAAGCTTCTAAGCCCACAATCACATCCAGCAGTAACATCAATGAAGGTTAGTAATTTATTTATTTTATATTGATTTTTTATTATGGCATCTGAGGCTATCCCAGACACTTGATACTTGATAACGTGAATATATTTATATCACTCTTATCAAATATATATAAAAATGGGATTAAAAAATTAAATAAAAAATGTACAAATTAGAATTATATTTTAGAAATGTATATTTCTATGCCTTTATGAAAACTGTTTCCGCGATATATTTTGCAAAACTTTTTTGCTAAAATAAAATTTTATTATAATAAAAATAATATAAATTGCAATGAAATTTATTGGAAGACAGGATTTATTAAGAGCGCCTGTAGTGAGTTCTTCAGTATGTACCCACCCGGCAATGGAGGTGGCACACAACCTCCACTGCCACACCATAAACGGTGGATATACCCTGATTGAAATATTCTTGGCGGCTATTAAAAGGGAGTATGGTGAGGTGGGAGTTCAGGAGCAGCTTTTCTGCTGGGGCTGCAGTCCCGTAAATACCTGCCAGGACCAGAGCATCCTGGATTACATAGTTCACTGAGTTGTACCTGGGGGGACCTTCTTCCTGTCCAACAAGAGCTGGGCCTCATTGATCCTGAGAAGGACCCTGTCTAGGTCCTCCACACTGGTGCCCATTCCAAAGTAGAAGAGATACCTGAGGTAAACAATGAGATGAAGCATTTGTCCAAAAAAGGCTTCTGTAAACTCACAAAGTTTGTTGTATACTGTGCTGATCTTTTTCTTGTGCTTGGTCTTTGAAAAGTACAGCTCCATGGCTGCAGGGAGCCCCATCTCATTGGTGCTCCAGGCCCAACTGAAGTTGGCAAGGAGGATTTTTGTCTTCTTTATGGCTGTTGTATCTGCAACCGCCAATTTCAATAACTTGCACCCAAAGTTCTCCAACAGGTAAGACAGGGTGTGCTCCAGGGGGTAGCAGAAGCAAGCAGCTGGATGGGCCCGGCCCATCTCCGGTATATTCTTGAATAGGAACGTTGCCAGTGTTGTAACTGTGCTGTTTTAGCAGAGTTACATGGGGAAAAATATTTAGAAACTAGATAATAATCTTTATTGGGAGATAGTGATTATATAGTTCATGTGAATCAAGGATATTAGGAACAAGATTGGTGATCACATGGCTGGATGGAAGGAG
>QTSX02003779.1:0-131922 GCA_014839935.2 Entomophthora muscae | reverse complement strand
GTCAGAAGGTTCATCCCTGACTGGGGTGCCTTGGCCGCCCCCTGTCTGCAATCACAGGCAAGACAACCAAATTTTTATGGACACTGCTAAGAGACTAGCATTTCTGACAACTAAAAGAGTGCATGGTCACCGCCCCTATCCTTCAGTATCCAAATTTTGAGGGAGTATACAAGCTATAAACTGACACATCTAATTATGCCATAGGAGAAGTACTATAAATTCAAACTGCAGAAAAGGACTTTCTCCCTGTAGCATATGAATCACAAAAACTGTCTGATGGTGATTAAAGATATCCTATACATGACAAGGAACTGGTAGCTATTGTATACTGCCTCATGAAGTGGCAATGTTACCTGGAAGGTGCACAAATATTCAAAGTGCTAACCAACAACAAGTCATTGATATTATTTAAGACACAACAGCACTTGTCAAGAAGGAAAGCCAAGTTGATGAGTCTCATCCAGAGATACCCCACGCAAATCAAATACAAGCCAAGCAAATAAAATGCTTACTGCATATGCCCTTTCAAGGCTATACAGTAAACACGTCCTATGCGCTGATGAGGACCCTGACTGGTCCATGCTCATTATGGGGAATCTCTGAGAAGGTTTCCCACCTATAACTCCAATGGACATCCAAGAGAAGGTCCTCAAGAACAAACACCTGTTCAAAAATGTATATGGTACACTGCACCAAATACTTCCAAGTGATGACAACGTACTCTATGTTCTATCAACACAGAAGATTGACACAATCCTCCAATACCACAGAGATCTGGAACACACCTGTAGCAGGAACTTGCATGAATATCTCAAGACACGCTACTGGCAGCCCAAAATGCTGGATAATATCAAGGAAGTATTGGAGCAATGCAAAGTCTGTGAAAAATATGCCCAATATAAGACAACACCCAAGTCAGTACTACCAGTGTCAATCACACAACCCTTCAAAGTGTGGTCACTGGATATTGTGAGACCAATGCCTGGCAAAACAAAGGCAAAAGGTTCATCATAACAGCTATCAATTATGCAACCAGATGGCCTGTAGCACAAGCTACAAAAAACACAAATGTAATGATGTGAGACAATTTATTGGCAAAGATATAATAGCTAAGTTTGGGACCCTGACCTCCTAATTATAGATAGAGGGACCAAGCTTAAAGCCATTGACGCCAATATCTACCTTGCCAAGAATGGAATAAGACACATTGCAGTCAGCCTGTATTACCTGCAAGCAAATGGAAAAGTAGAACAACTAAAAAGCTCACTAGTAGAAGTCCTCAGTAGTTATCTGTCAACAATTCAAAAGCCTGGGTTAATATGCTACCAACCGCCCTTATGGTCTGCAGAACACAAGTCAACCGCAATACAGGCAAAAGCCCTTACAAAATTTTCTATGGTCAGAAACCCTCACTTGTCAGTACAACCACAGGTCCACAACTGCCACTTCCAAAGAAGATACCAGACATTAATGACCCAAAAGTACTACAAGCCAGAAAAGACCAAGAAGATAAGGAGCAGAAAAGAGTTGGGAGAGAGGCAATACCACTACAACAGGAAATATTACAAGTTGGAGACAATATCTGGATTAGCAACCACAATCAGCACAAGTTGGATCCAGGGTTACGTGGGCCAGGCATTGTCATGGAGGTCAAGCCCAAAAATAACTACTTCATCAAAGGAATTGACGCTTGAACCAAACTAAAATGCATGCACCACAACCGCCTCTGCCTGTGAAAAGCAAGAACAGCTCAACATAATTCCAGGATCCCTGTACCCAACGCCAAACTGGATCAATACCAAGTCTGTATCACCAACACTCTCAATAAAATTCCCAAGGTTCAACCTTCCAGTACACCAGGGGGAGATGTTGTAACATCTTCAATTACTCCCTCCCAGGAAATTAATTCCCTGTGCAACTTGCCAAATGATTCCCTGACTAATCATTAAGTTGGTGACACTACTATCATCCAGCCATCTATCACGGAAATCAAACATTCTGAATCCTAAGAGGAACACAACTTGAACAAGCCTCATGACTTAAGAGGAACATTACTCAGATAAGCCCCATGACTCACATGACTTACATGAACAGCATGTGGCTTCTCATGATACTATATAACCCCCAATATTTATACCAATAAAGTATCATTTTCTTCTCAATTTCCCCCTTTATCTTTTTTATTGTACTTCTAAGAAGTATATGCTTGACAACTAGATATATTTTTAATAAATATAAATATAATATTTTCCTGTTTTTTTACTGAGTTGAATTTTAAGTCTGAAATATTTTTTACTTATCCTCACAGCTTTAAAAACTACTTTATTTTGAATGTACACCTTAAATTTGTTGAAAGTGTTTCCCAATACAGTAATTTTCATAGCTGTGAGGGTAAACAAAATCAAATAAACCTAAAGAGAAATTAACTTAATTTTGAACAAAATCAACTGAGATAAAAAATTAAAAAATTATTGGTTCATCCTTAATTAGAATATATTTTAATTCTATTTTATTTTTTCTATTCTGAGCTAATTTGATTTTAGTTGAGTGGATTTTGCTTTAGGATGACTTGATTTCTTTATTCTTATAGCTGTGAAAACTACTATGCTAGAAGATCTTCTTTCTGTTATCTTGTTTTATGGTGCTTAAGGTGATTACCATGCTCTGATTTGAGTTATTTCAAAGTTTTAATGCTGTTGATAGACTATATGCAGTTGAATTTCAATTCTGAAAATTTCAGAGCTTATTTTTATTGTTGTATTTTCATTATGACTGCAGTTTATTACCCAGCATTTATCTCCCACTTGAAACATATATTAATTTTCTTAAATATTATTTCTGTGTTATTTTATATTTTTGTCCCTGATAATATCAGACATTCTTAATAATGTAGTTATTTTTATATGGATTTCTTTTAATGTATCTATGTATAACCTAATATTGTGATGATAATGTAGTTTTTCCAACCAAATATTTTTGTATGAACTTGATTTGTTGTCAGGACTTTTGGGATATCAACTGCTTAACACATTCAACCAATAAATCTTAGTGTGTGGAATGAGTTGAGTCAAATATACAAACATGAGTGCTAAGGCCAAAGGTGTACAAAATTGGTAAACAAATATACTCTGGGCCAGAGTCAAACTACTATACCTCTGAAGAATGGAACTAACATTCTACCTGTACTATTAATAGTACAGCTATAAGGGCCTTCAACACATGATACTTATACCATAAATATTCTTAATATTATTCTATCCTATCATCAAAGGGCCATCAAGTGTATTGCTGTCATAATAGTGCCTAGAAAAATCCACGGGTGTTGGGCTATCAGGAATTTTTCCTAAGATAAAAAGCCTAATAGCCAATTTTTAGGGCAGATTTTTTTACATTGAACAGTAAATATCATTTATCACCACATGGTTATATAAGATGAACACCAGACTTATAGCCCTGAATAATTGCTTAGGAAGGCATCTTATCTGCTCATCAGAGATCTAGTTCTTCAAAGCTTCTATGCTAGTATTGTAAAGAAACTCCCTCCTTTAGCCTTAGACAGGACAATTTCCCCTTGTTTTACAAACAAAACCTCAAAAATCTAGCCAAACTTCTCAATCATTTTGAGGATTTAGCACATACTGTGGATGAAATTTTTTTATTGGTGTACCCTGCAGACTCACCCACCTTCATTGCCTCATCTTGGGAGGAAATTGATTAGTTTGGATTATTTACTGGCTTGGTGTTGACTGTTGTTAAAGACCATTAGGGACAGCCAATCAAAACAATCCACATTGACGCTCTCAAATTCAAATGGTTTTTTGAGGTCTTAAACATATGCTGGCCAATTAGAACACAAGCCAGAAATTACTAAGGAACCCTCCAACCCCCCTGAATTTACTCTGCTAAATTTCTCTTGCAGCCAATCAGATGCACTAGTTTTGTCAGGTGATCATCCAAATCCAAACTCAGTCCCTTAAATCAAGACAGGAGACTTTTTATTCCCTGCTTGTTCATTTTCTTATCAAATAAAGTTTAGAAGTTTTGGACTTATCAGTTGTAATTAGAACTCTTGTTTTGGGGTTCTCTGATTTAAACTGTTAGTAAAAATTCTTTATTGATCTACCTTTATTTTTCTTTCTTGGCTCCTGGTTGCTTTTCCAAAGCTCCTAGGCTTAAAATTAGCATATAAGCTTAGTCTTACCCACCTTTGCGTTTTAAAAGATTGACTCAAATCTAGTTTTTAAGTTAAAAGTTAGTATAAAAACTTACTCTTATCTTGATTTTTTACTGTTTTTGTTTGATTTTGGACCTGTCTTCTTCATAAGCACTGTCAATGCCATCTGTGGTGCTCTTCAAGTCATTTTTAAAGCTTCAAGCCACAATTGACTTGATTTTCCTATAACTACTTCTGAAAGCCAAAATTTTATAAGTTTGAGACTCAGGAATTATACCAAGAGCCCCCAGATTTCCTGGAGACCTCAAAAATGATACTCCCAGCCCTCAAATTTACTATCTTTTCTCTGGGCCCTGTATTGATATTTATATGGTCTACCTCCCCAGATCTCTGAGGTTGCATCTCCTCTTTGGCCTGCTTTGTGGATAATAATCCTTCTAGGCTCCTGTACCTGTTGGATGACCTACCAGGTAGAGCTAATGACCTTCTCTCCACAGGAGAGATTCTGGTTAAAACCCTTACATGTGATGATCTAGACTTGTACTCCCCTGATCCTGGCCTAGACAACCATCTTGATTATGAAAATCATGTGCCTCTTCCCTCCTGTTAGAGGAGAAGATTTTTGCTCCTCAAGAGTCACCTGAAGCTCTAGTGTGTGCCCCACACATACCCCTTGGTTGATTACAGGTCTGAAGCTGATGGGGTTGAATGCCTACTTCCCTCAGCTGTCCCCTGTGTCCTCTCTTTGGTACCCTTTCACAGCAGCCATTCCAGTGGTTCAATGGATGGCATCTTGGTGGATTGTCTCACTAGGATTGGAGCCAAACTTAGTTTAGACCCCCTTCTCTCATAAGTATACTTGACTGGTGTCTTGGTCTAACTGCCCTTAGTGTTCTGTGCCTTAAGTAAAGCTAACTTTTCCAAACCACTATCAGCCAAGACATCCACTGTGTTTCCCTATTCTTACTTCAGTATTTTTCTTAGAAGAGTATTTAAGCTTACTGAATTAACACAGGTATGTGGGCTGGGTTATATTACCATGTCTGTGATGAATAAGGATTGAAATTGATTATATTTTCTTTATTTGAACAGGTCAATATTCATTACTCTTTCTACCAGATTATTACTACTTCCAGTTGTATATAGTTTTTAAGAAAAATTATTCTATCATCATAAATAACACCACCTTATATTAAATAGGGATATAAACTAAGCCATTGATGTCAGGACTCAAAATGAACCTGCAAAAGTGCTCTCATTAATTGATTTGAACCAAGAAAGTAACTGACAATTAGTTAATTAGTCAGTTTACTAATTAAAATTTTTGAGATTAAAATATTTACTATTTTCCTTTAAATTAAACCCCTAGGGCCAAAAAACTTAATAAAATATCCATAATATGTTAAATCATTGCAAAAATAATTTTAATTGGCCCAAACTCTTAGTAATCAAGGATTTAAGACCCAATAAGATAGGAAATAGGCCTAAAAGTTTGGGCCACCCTCTAGAGCATAAAAATAACGGCTTCCTCTCCTTATACAGCCAATAAGATTATTCCAGTGTCAGGAAAAGCAAATATAATTGCTAACAAGCTAATGTAGACTTGTCACTAAGCCAAAAGGCAATTTCCTATCAGAATATAGCTTGGAAAGGTAGAAGCCATTTCCTTTTTTAAATCACTTATTAATAATTTTTTTATGAATTTTGTGAATTAAACCTTTTCAGGGGCTTATTCAATTATCACATCCCTTCTAATATTGGTGCTATCAAATAGAGAGTACAACCATAGACAGTCACAGTGTTAGAAACTTAGCAGAATAAATTTTGAACCAGTAGAACTGATAATTGACCTAGCCCTCCCAATCAAGAGCTTGGATCAAGAAATATATCCTGCCTCTTTAACACCCTTTTCCTGTAGAAAATTTTCAAATATCTGCCACCTAGAATATCCATGTGTGAAGTTTGCCAACTCTACTATATAACTCACCCTTGTTGCTTCTGCATCATCTTATGACTACAGCAAACTGAGGTTTATATATCTGATTATTTTGGGGCTTATTAAAAAGTGATTCCCCAAATAAGTTCAGGCAACCCTGAGCCAGTGCTATCAGTTACATGATGAAAATTTCACACATTGTCAAAATTCACATTTATCTTCTTTTAATAAAGCAAAACCACAATTACAGTTTAGAACCTAAGTTGCTTGCCTTGCAACCATTTTCCCAAAAGACCAGACACCTGCCCGCTCACATTTTTTGGGGACTCAAGCCTGAAGGTTATCTGAATAAAAGTCCGTAAATGATGTAGTGTTACCAAGTTCTGTAAAAATGAAAACCAATAATGCATCAAAAAACTCCTACACTTACACTGAAGTGGTGTGATTCCCCATTGAGTTTAAGCCAAATCCTATGAAGATTATGGCAATAATAAGTATCAAAAGTTGAACCAAATGCCAGGTGACAACACACATTCTGCCGGCCAGCCTGGACTTAGAAATAATGTTTGAGAGCAGAAAGATCATGTAATCTATTCTCCTACATTAGCTAATGATTTTTTGTTTGATTCTGATGCCACCTTGCTCCCCCAGATTCCTGATACCAGGCTGCCTGAATTATATATCCTTGTTCAAAAGATGAGGTCTAGCAAGAGGGTATTTTTACCCTTTCAAGTCAATGCCAGGTCTCATTATTATCCTGATAATAAGAATTTTATGAATACTTACTGACCATGGTTGTGAATAGTTTAATTTATTAGATAATTCACACCAATCAATAAGATTGACTAAAGAAATAAACAAAAAAACAATTGATATGCTTAATTGCATATTAAATTATGCATACAATAAAAGAGAAATGACACCTGAAATAAGTATTATTGACTCCAAGGGAACAGCACAATTATTTCCTAGAGCTGAGGCTCCAGCAAACAGGAAAAATAGCACTGGGGCACTAAAATCAATCCAAACCATTGTTTGACCCCCAACTGGCAATTTCAATTAACCAAGTTGTTGTGCCACAATTATCAATACTAAAACCACCTTAGGGATACTAAAATTAGCAACCAGAATTTGTATTCTTGGGATTAAAATATAGGAGGCAATTACATCCCATTCAGGATCACAACTTGACACACTAGCAGAGGGTGTCCTTATGCTAGGAAAAGTACATTGTACAGGTGGCCAAATATAGGAAGTTGGTCCTTTATTTACCACTGCTGAAAAATTACTGCATGGTTCTGGAATGTCCTAGAAGGCATTTTAAGCAACTGTTGGACCCAAAATTCCTATATAAGATGCTGGCTGTAAAAACCCGGATGACCTGTTTTTTACTTCCCTATTTGTATAGGGCCTTTCAGAAAATCCTGATCTATTATGATTGACTGATCCATATTCCTATCACTAAAGCTATGGGTTAAAAATAGACACAAAACCAACCTATAGATTAAAGGCGGGGAATTACAATATTCTGTTTCACCAAGAAATTAGACAGAAGACCGCCTGTGCAAATTTTGTACATTACACCAAGCGCAAGACAGGATCAGCCTTATGGATGTCAACTTAGTTGCCTCACCTAAGTCAAGGAATATCTAGGCTGGAGGGTAGAAATCATCAGCCTAAAATATTAACTCATTATAAAACCTTATTCAGGTTTAGAATCCAACTCTGGGGGTGAAACTAGTAGCTTGGGGATGATAGGCTAGCTAGTAAGAGCTGTCTGCAGCTAGATGCTAGTCTGGCTGCTAGCTTCACATTATAAAAAGTCCTTCCAATATCACTTGGAAGGCAGACAAAAATAAGAAACATTAACATTACTACTAAGCCAAATAGTAGTAGTGTCAAGTACAATAAGAGTGTATTATTGTTACTTCATGATCCTGCCAAACCACCACAGATGGTGTTGCGTCCCAAAGACCACAGGACTCTCCTATCACTTGGCTAAAGCAGCAACAGATCCTAGACTGTTGCAGCAACCATCCACAACAATTGGAAACACATTTGTCCTCATACAGATCTCCTCATCCCAAAATGCATAATACACCTAATAAGCACTACATCTCTTCTTCTTCAAGAACACAAAATCTTGACAGTGGTGCTCACAACAAAAACGAGTTTTCATTGGTGTCAAGTCAAGGGGCTGCCTTGCCCTTGCTGACCCCTGGCTTTGCTTTATAAGTAAAGGGGGATACATGGAGACCAGCAACACAGAGCAATATCAATCCTTCTGTTTAGAGCTGACTCCATATGAAGTACCCACGCTTCCACTGGATATGATCCAGCTAGACATTACAGGGACTACCATTGCCATGGGCCAACAACAATACATCATAGAAGAGGTATGTGCCGTCTTTTAAGATTTGCAGCATGGTAGACGTAACTTCACCAATCCCCAGGGCAACACTGAGTTCAATTTGTTCCAGATTGATGGTAATACCAACAATCTGAGTAACAATTTCCACAGATACCAGGATTTCACTTGCACCCAACTGGGGCAGCTCCTCCAACTAGATCAGAGCAGGGTCCAAGAGGTTCTTGCACATTTTGTGCCCAGCTATCAAACATCTTTAACAACTGGTTGCCAGGAAGGAGCTGGAGTTGAACGAGCTCAACTGCTTTTGCTCTGAGCTACAGTTGGCCAACTTTAATTTGGTCAGTCAACTGAACGTCAGCTTCACAACTGTACAGACCATTGTGGCAGATCTATGCAACTCCACCGCCTTTTCCCATGATAGGGTAGACAAGATAGTCAACCAATTCAACAACCAGGTTGGCCAGCTTGTGGGTGGTGTCCTGGATAATTGAGGCCTGAGTGCACAATTAGTTGCAGATGTAACCAACCATTGTGTAACCTTAAGCTGTCACATGCAGATGTTGCCAAGCAGCCAATATCATGCAGATCTTGTTAACCAGAATGAGGACTTGCGCCAGTCAATTAGAGACAACTGCACCAATCAGGACGCCTGTCACTCCAGGGTAGTCAAATATGTCAACAGAATTGTGGAAATGATCAACAAAATGAAGACCACTAGCTGTAGCTAGCATACCGTTCATGATGAACAGGAGGACCATCAGTGCTGCCTGGATCACGTTGAATATACCAAAGACCAGAAGAATCTATGGGACTCAGTAAAAGATGCACAGAATTTAGCATCTGAGCTGTATGAAGCATAGCAGGGATCCACTGTGATCTTGCTGCTGCTGAGTTCCAGACCAAGGAACTGTTAAACCGCCAGGATCTTTTAGCCAGTATGGTTTTAACAGCAGAAAACAACTACAGTTCTCTACTAGAGCAGGTACACAGAAACAAAACCTCTTGTAAGGAATTTGAAGTTAATGTGTTAGCCAGACTGGCTAGATTGGGAAATATAGCATCTTCTGAAAGTAGCACATCTTCAGACAGAAGAGCATTGCCTTTACGGGCATCAAGTCCAGAGCAGCAGAAAAATTCTTCATTGCCTGATTTCTTTGGCCTCTCTCCTGACCATGTGAGTAATGATTTGGGTGACACCCATATAGTTCCTTGATGAGTGGTAGCCTTGCCTCCTCTTACTCCCTTGTCAGTATTGCGTGCTAGTTGTAAATCCACAGCCACCTTTGGCCTTGGACCAAACTCTTTTTCCCCGCCACACCAAAAAAGGCCTAAAAATTATGGCTAATCCACTCAATTCTCTAGGAGATTTAGCTCATACTGTTGATCAGAGATTTGTCCTGGCCTATCCTGCGGATCCCCCGGCTTTGATTGTCCCGGCTTGGGAGGAAACACTGATCAATTTGGACCATTTGTTAGCATGGTGTTGCCCTCTTTTAAAAACAATAAGGAACGCCCAATCAAAAGATGACACATCAATGGTCTCAAAGTCAACTTAATCTGAAATGTTTGGGATGCTATCCAGCCAATCAGGTGGAGCCGCAGAAATTACCTTGAAAACCTCCAGCCCCCCTGGCCCTGACTAGCAAATTTTCTCCCTTGGCAATTTAGATGCAACACTTGAGGTCATGTGACTACTGCCTGCCAACTCACCCCTTTTAACAAGCCAGGGGACTTTGAGTTCCCTGCTTGTCAATTTTTCAATTTATAAAAGTTTGGATTCTGTTGCACTTAATTTTATATTTATAGTTTAGTTGGGATCTCTGGTTGAGTTTCCTACAATCTATAGTAAAAGTGTTAGTGTTTCTATTACTTCTTACCTTTCACCAACCCGTTTCAAACCCAGTCCCTCTTCTGGGACTCTTGAAACAGACTCCAGAATATAGTTGTTGTTGTTTTTGCTTTCAAAGTTTACGCTCAAACTTAAGTTTTTTATTTAAATTCAATATAAAATTCCATTTTTAATTTGGTCTTCTCTTTAAATTCTTTATTTTTGAACCTGCTTTTGTTTCCGTTCATTCTAAAGGCACCCAAGTATACCACCAAGCTATCTGAAGCCCCTATATCACTTCCTGCATGTTCTCTTGCCTATGGGTGCTCCTGCTGGACAAAATTCTATTGTTTTAGCCTAAAAAAATCACTCACTTTACCCAAATTTTGTGGAGAATTCAACCATGATACTCCCAGTGCTGAAGTTTGTGATATTTTCCTTGGCTCTGTTCCTGTTGCCTCTGTGGTTGACCTCACCCAATTTGTGGTTTAAAATCTCTTCTTCTGCGCAGCTTGTGGGTGAGGATCCTTACACCCTCTTGAATCTCCCCAGTGGTATCCTGTTCTCTGGAGAGGCCGTGGTCAAGAGCCTGACTTGTGATGACCTGGAATTGGAGGTTGTTGACTATTCCCCGCCTGTTCTTGTAGGCAAGGGAACGTCAGCACCTCCTCTCCTTGGTCTGGAGAAGAGTGACTTGGCTCCTTTCCAAGTGCCCATGAAGCCCCTCCTGCTTCCACCTGTACTCCCTGGTTGCTTACTAGCCTAGTGCTGATGGGATTGAATGTGTATTTTCCTCAGCTGTCTCCTGGGTCCTCTCTGTGGTCCCCCCCTTTGAGCAGCTGTCCCAGTTCTTCACTGGGCGGCATCCTGGTGGTTTGTTTTGCCCGTATGGGAGCTAAACTTAGTCAGTTTAGCCCCCCTCTCTCACACTAGTAATACCCACGCCACTAGAAAGGAAGCCACGGAACCAACTTTCCCTGATCATAAGTTTAAGCTGCTTAATCTGCCAATTTTGATCTAAATGAAAACATTCAAACTTTCATCTGCCTCTTCAAAATGTCCATGAGAGGTGCAAGTGACCATATGAAGGCAACCACCCTCATAAACACTCTTGATCCCACCTGTGGAGACGTCATCATGCCCCACCTACCACTGGACAATTGGACTTATGAAGACGCACTCCAGGCTGGTATTGAGGAATTTGGTAGCAAAACCAGATTGCAAGCTCAAAAGGCAGATTTCAGTAACATCTTGTTCAAAAAGTACAAGTCTGTTCAGGACTTTGCAGACCGCTTCTATCATGAAGCACAGGTTCTCTTAGGCGCTGGTGTCCTGTCTAAGTTGGACTGCAGAATCACCATGGGATGTACATTGCAGCTGTTCAGAGAGTTAGCCAATGTCATGTTCCCTGTTCTGGATCAATCCAGCTCAACCCAACAGATCACCAGCTATTTGAGCCGCCTTGGGGCCCAGTTTGGAGCTTCAAATAAAGGACAGAATAATTGCTTGTCTACCCCCACCAAGGATAAGACTCACAAACTCCAGTTCTACAATGCTGCCCCCAAGTCCAACAATAAATCAAGAAGCAACTACAAGACCAAGGACTCACAAGGCCCTTGCCACAAATGAGGTAAGAGAGGACACTGGGCCAGCGCTTGCAAGGGAAAAGGGCATGATCCCTCAGTAAATGTGGTGGTCAACCAAAAACAGGAAGACCAGGGAAAAGCCAAGGCGGGCCAGTAGAGAAATAAACTGAGTCCGCCACTTCCCCTATTCCAAAAGAACCAGAATGCCAGCCTTCAGAGGCAGCTGAGTCTATAACAGCTCTCTCTGAGATAACAACTTCAGAGGCATTGATAGAAGATCCACCTTTGGCCAGTCAGCTGTCCCACTTTTTCTCCAAACAGGAATTCAAAGAGGATTCTTTAAACATGCTTGTGTCAGGCAACCTTTATGCTATTCCTGCCAGAGGTAGGGGATGCCCAAGGAAGTTTGCACCAAACGCTGTAGAGACAGTTTCTAAACCGTATGCGGTATAAGTCCAGGAAACTTACCTTGCTTCCAATCCTAGCGTAGCCAGTGATCTACCTTTCTTGAAGGGAGTTCAATTCTCCCTTTCCATTGAGAAAATTGAGGCCAACTTCCCTGAGATTGGCCAAAGTCTCAAGCATTACTTTGATACTCCAGCACCCTTGGGTGTACACATATTAAACTTACACTCTGAACTCTACTCTGAATGTGCTTACACAGATATTTCTGCTAATAAAGTCAAGGTGCGCGTCATAATAGATAGTGGCGCCCCTATTAATATTGTGTCCACCCGTCTTGTCAGGAAGCTAGGTATTGCCCCTGACATTGCACACACCAGAGTATATGATATTGCCAGTAAACACACCACCACGTCTGAAGGAGCTTACAGCGCTCTGCCAATGCGCTTTGGCTCCATTGCCGTGTCCTCTACTGTAGCGGTCCTTCCCAGTGAAAATTATGACGTACTCATTGGTACTGCATTCCTACGTAAATATGGGGTTAGATTGAACATGAAGGACAACACTATGACTATACTTTGCCAGACTATCCCACTGTACTACACATGGGATGCAAAAACACCATCTAAGGTAAAAGCTAGCATTAATTTGGTGTATAAGGACGGTGTGGTGGCAGTTCCCTACATCTGCACAGGGAAAAGGGGGGAAATGGTTGCCCACCCAGATCAAGGACCACAAAGGAATTCCGCCCTGTTCACAATCAACTCTTACACTTGAATCTGGCTAACAGCAGGTTATCAACATGGGTTTAATTTTAGACTTCCCCACAGGACTATATGGTGAAGTTCATCAGTTCCAGGCAAGTCATAAGATGTCTCCCATAACACTTCTTCATAAGAAAAAGTTTTTCCTAATAAAGATGGCTCAAACAAAAAAAATGGTGAAGTTCATCAGCTATGGGGACGTTCAAGATTTGAACTGTGTATTGCCCCTGGGATAATAATTCCTGGCCATGGCAAAATTCATGCCCTACAGGCCAATCTCCAAGGGCACAACATCCACATCAAGTAGAACCAGATTGTAGGATTTGTCCATCTTCTGCCAGTTGAAGGACTGGACAGTTTTGAGTGTATTAGAGACTTGTCAGAAATGGAATTGCCTGATTAATTTGAAGCTGCAGCCTATGTGACCACACCACTGGCCGACCTATCTTCCCTTAATGATACTGAACGGGAGCAAGCCAGGGTGCTTTTTGAAAAATACCATTGCATATTTGTGGAGGACAACTTTGATCTTGGGTGTGCCAATGAGGTCTGTTGGGAATGTCAACCAAGAAATGATGCCAATTATGATGGAGCTCATGGATTGGGATTGCTACAACCAAATCCATAAATTAGTAGTACAAAATACAATGACACTAATTATGATGGAGCTTGCGGATATGAATTGCAGCTACCAAATAACATAAATTGGTAGTATAAGCTACATGAAAATTGGATTAGCAGTAGCCTGCTGACCTAAGCCTAATACTAGCCAATGAAAAGTGCTGCCGCTGCAATTAATGACACATGATTTGCCGCTGCGGCACTTAATAAATACACAAAGCGCCGTGGCGCCGCCTAGCAATTGGATTAAGTGCCAAAGCGCCAAACTACTTTTACGTCAAGCGCCGCCGCGCCAACTGAAAATTATTGTAAGCGCCGCCTGGCAAATATTACAGGCGCCACTGTGCTGCCTTACATTTACATCAAGCGCCAAGGTGCAGGGTTCAATTCCCCATAATCTCAAATTCACTTAATTGTCACATTAATAAGCATTAAGCTGCAGTATGTTAAGAAAGCAGGAAGTGATCCTGAAGTAACTAAATTATTCCACACCAGCAAGGATCACCTGCGCTGGGTGAAGATGGAGATATTCTATTGGTTGACGTGCAAGAAGTGCCAAACCTAGATTAATAAGTACCCAAATTAGGGGCGTGTTAGTATGTCCTAGAAGATATTGCTAGCAGTCCAGGGATTACCCTAGTATTAGGTATAAGAAGAATCAATCATTTACAATAAAATCAATCTTGAATCTTTGGAATCATATTTATTTTATCCTTAATCTGGTTGACCTTTATCCTAATCCTTAAGTGCTTCTGCACAATCAGAAGCCATTGCTGGGCAATAATCATGGTCCTGCTCAATCCTGGCTCTTCTTCTACAATACTACTCATATTCTCACATATGACTGTATTCTGACAAATGTCCTGTGCCCTTTAATCTCTAATAATTGTTGCGCTGTCATGCAAAAAGCGCGACAAGGTCACTCATCACATAGACACAGGAGATAACAAACCTGTCTGCCTCCAATAAATTTGACACTCAAAGGCCAGTGAAGAGACTGTGAGCAATGAAATCCAGCAACTTCTAGACAGAGGCATGTGGATCCCATCCAAGAGTCCTTGGGCGTTACCCATCCTGATAGTAAAAAAGAAGGACAGAAGTAACCGGGTAGTCATAGACTACCGACACCTGAACTTGATTACAAAGAAGGACTCATACCTGCTGCCTAGGATTAAAAACGCACTAGATTGGCTTGGAGGAGCCAAGTACTTCTCTACCATGGACCTTATATTGGGGTACTGGCAGATCAAACTTCCACCAGAGGAAAAAGAGAAGTGTCCAATAATCACTTCTCAAGGCCTCTTCCAGCTAACTCAAATGCCACAAGGGTTATGTAATGTGCCTGCAACCTTCCAATGGGCCATGGACACTATCCTAGGTGGCCTCAAGCTCTCCTATGTCCCAGTTTATCTGGATGATATCAACGTGTTTTCAAGAACTTTCACAGAGCACCTTGAGCACCTGGAGGCTGTCTTTAAGAGATTGGCAG
Source organism: Entomophthora muscae (assembly GCA_014839935.2). Lineage (NCBI taxonomy): Eukaryota > Fungi > Entomophthoromycota > Entomophthoromycetes > Entomophthorales > Entomophthoraceae > Entomophthora > Entomophthora muscae. The sequence goes on along the minus strand of QTSX02003779.1, from coordinate 116,751 downwards.
ACGCCAACTTGAAGATCAAACCCCAAAAATGTCAGTTCTTTAAGGATAAGTTGGAGTACCTTGGATTCATTGTGGATACAGCTGGAATCTGCCCCCAGCCAGCCAAAGTAGAGGCAATCACCAAGATGAAGAGACCAGAAATCAAATGCAACATCCAGGTCTTTTTGGGGATGATAGGGTACTACTGTTGCTTTATCTCCAATTTTGCTTGTACTGGCAAGCCCCTGTTTCATCTACTTAAGAATGGGGTCCCCTTTCTATGGACAACAGCATTCCAGGACTCTTTTGATGTCCTCCACACCTGCCTGTCTTCCAGCCTGGTATTAATGTACCCGGACTTTAGCTGATCTTTTGTTGTGTATATAGATGCTTCATTATCTGTCCTAGGGGCCGTCCTTTCACAGTTGGATGACACAGGGACAGAACACCCAGTGGCCTATGCTAGCTGCTCTCTGAACATACATGAGTGGAACTACACAGTCACCAAAAAGGATTGCCTTGCTGTGATATATGCTTACAAGCAATTTAGGGTATACTTGCATGGGGTACACTCCACTGTGATCACAGACCATCTAGTCTCAGTTGGCTACAAAACCTCAGAAAGCCAGAAGGACGCCTGGCCCAATGGGCATTAAAGCTCCAGACTTTGAATTACACTATAGTCCACTGACCAGGCGCCAACCACCAGAACGCAGACTGCTTATCAAGACTACCAACAGTTGCCATAATAGCAACCCAAGCCAACCTACTGTACAATAAGATGTTCAAAAACCAGTTCAAGGATAACACAGACAAAGTACAGGTCATCTTCTGAAATCTCCAAAAAGACTGTAAGGTTGAGAACCAGAAATTGTATAAGTACCACAAGGGTGCTAAATACATTTTCCCAAGGCCTTTGGAATGCCCAGACTTGATAATAGTCACCCACAAAGCTGTGGGCCATGGTGGCTTAAGAAAAACAGTCCACCAACTTCAACAACACTATTACTGGGAGTCACTCCTCTTTGACGTAAAAGAGACCCTGACTTATTGTACAGAGTGCCAGCATGAGAAACCTTTTACTGGTAAGCACCAATACAAAGCAGCAGTCCAAGTTTGCTTGGCATACTGTTAGTATAGATGTGGCTGGACCTCTGCCCATGTGTGTTGGTTGGTTGTACTACATCATTGTGACAATTGATTACCTTACAAAATGGGTGGAAGCCAGAGCTCTCCAGCACGTCAGCGCCAAATCAACAGCCAGTTTTGTGTTGGAACAGATCATTCATTGACATGGCTGCCCTCAGTTCATTCTTACTAACAATGGAAAAAACTTCACTGCTCATATAATTCCCAAATTAAATGAGCTCATGGGCGTGAGGGGAGTGCTCTCCACACCATACCATCCAGAATCTAATGGAATAGTTGAGAGAGCCAACAGCACCTTGGTCAACATTCTGCATAAATTGTCAGACGCCCAAAATTCAGAATGGTATCTCTTCATGCCTGATGTTGTGTTTGCATACAACATTTTGATCCACAGCACAACTGGCTTCTCCCTGTTCCAACTGATGTACAGACAACATCCAGCCATCCCGCTAATTCTGTTTTCAGCAATGGGGGATCCAGGTAACATCACATATCCTCAATATATGTCTAGATTAGCCAACACGCTTATCAAGCTTCAAGCCAAAGCTTTCACCAAAACCTCCCTCACCAGGAATAAGGGACACAAGACTGACAACAATAATTGATGCGCCCTAGCCAAATTTAAAATTGGCACCCAGGTTTTGTATCACAACAGAGTTGTGGGACGGGCTCATAAGCTTGACAGCATTTGAAAAGGCCCTTTCAAAATCAGTGAAAAGACCTCTCAAGATGTTTATACAATCAAGGATCTGGCTGATGGTTCTCTCATAAACAGAGACCATACCAGATTCCTCAAGCCATATTTCTCTATTACAAATATTGGCTCACAATAAAATTTACTAAAATATATTCAATATTTAAAATAGGAATAAGAAACTTTATTGCAGGGGACTCAAGGATGACCCTCCCAATACTCAGGGTCCTCTTTATCCTCTTTGGGATCAGCCACTTGGGCGCTACCTCTCTGGGAACGCTGCACCACCTGCTGTAGGATCCAGATAGACACAAAAGGGAATTTTCTCCCTTAAGCAAACCAGTTAGTTGCAGCCTGCAACCAGAGACGGCGCTCCGTCAGAACTAATTTTTGAATACCAAACAAAAGGAATAGGAATTTCCCCAGAGACAGCATCAACCTGCCAGAGCCTAGCATCTAAGGGGAAAGCACACAACAAGACCACACAGTCCAACATAAAGTTGGAAATATACCAATAGCAACAAGGCAATGGCGCCTTCAGTCCACCCAGCTTATTACAGACTTTCTCTCATTGTGCTGCCATATCATCAGCATTAGCCATTGTCAGGCTAAAATCAGGGGTAAGCATTATGTCCCCACATAACACCATCCTGCAAACTGCCTGCTGCTTAGCCTCACTGTCAATAGTGGCATACACACTACAGACAGCACAACAGATACAGCTGTCCCATGCATCTGAGTTGTCAACACCCAGTGACAGATACATCAAAGGAACCCCTTCCAGAGCGCCAAACCAAGAAGAAAACACCTGCAAGCCAATGTCCAGAACATAGCTTTGGCAGGCCTTGTCCATCCCGCCGGCATCACCAGTCCCCACTAAGAGCTCTGCCAACTTCTCCCTCAGCCGCTCTGCCAGGTCTTTGTCATCAACACTATGAAAACCCTTGCTAGAATGGTTAATGCGCTGCTTAAGATTCTGGTGCAGACACTGGGCCATCACCACAAAGAGAAATGAGGGATTATATCCATCCCCAAATAAAGTTGGGAAATGGAGAAGCCCTCTTCACCCAATTGGAACAAAGGCACAGAATCAAGTTCAGGAAGATTACCATCCACCAAGCAAAAAGTAAAGGTACTAGAATGAGGGTCCACTACCAAAGGTTCCCTCTCCAAGTTACAAAGGCAGGTTGCACTAAGATATTTTGGTCTTACCAAGGTGCTTTTCACCACCAACAGAAGAACACCCATTGGTTGAATCCTCTACTGGAATCTCATTGCTGTTCTCACCGGGTACTGAACTTTCTAATCCAGACCATAGTGAGCCAGTATCTGATTGGCAAAGTCCACAAAGCAACACCACCTTGGCCTCTTTGGAGAGCCCCCAAAAATGACAATGGTCTGCTTCTGATATCTGCGCCACCATCTGGTGGGCATCAGTCTTGTTGCTGATACCAGAATAATTGGAGTTGCTACTCATATTCCTGTGCTGAAGATGTTCTTTAAGACTATATAGCTCAGTCAAGTGGGGGGGAAATGTCAGGAAATCCTGATCTATTATGATTGACTAATCCATATTCCTATCACTAAAGCTATGGATTAAAAATAGACAGGACAAAGCCAAATCAAAAGGTCTATTCCAGAATACGGAGAAACTATATCAAGACTGATATAGTTTGCAATCCAGAAGACACCTGAGACATTCCAGATCTCAGGCCATTGGTTAATCTGGAAGCTTCTTCTATGCATTCTGAATCCCAAAATAGACACAAACCCAACCTAGAGAATAAAGGCAGGTAATTACAACATTCTGTTTCACCAAAAAATGAGACAGAAGACTGCCTGTGCAAATTTTGTACATTACACCAAGCGCAAGACAGGATCAGCCTTATAGATGTCAACTTAGTTGCCTCACCTAAGTCAAGGAATATCTAGGCTGGAGGGGATAAATTAGCAGCCTAAAATATTACCTCATTCTAAAACCTTATTCAGGTTTAGAATCCAACTCTGGGGGTGAAACTAGTAGCTTGGGGATGATAGGCTAGCTAGTAAGAGTTGTCCGCAGCTAGACGCTAGTCTGGCTGCTAGCTTCACACTATAAAAATTCCTTCTAATATCACTTGGAAGGCAGAAAAAAAGAAACATTAACATTACTACTAATCCAAATAGTAGTAGTGTCAAGTACAATAAGAGTGTATTATTGTTACTTCAGGATCCTGTCAAACCACCACAGACGGTGTCGCGTCCCAAAGACCACAGAACTCTCCTATCACTTGGCTAAAGCAGCAACAGAACCCAGACTGTTGCAGCAACCATCCACACTAATTGGAAATACATTTGTCCTCATACAGATCTCCTCATCCAAAAATGCATAATACACCTAATAAACACTACATCTCATCTTCTTCAAGAACACAAAATCTTGACAGAGCCTAATAAACTTAAAAAATTCTATTGATAATGCTAAGTGGTTGATGTGCTCTGAATCATCACATTCAAAGATATTGCAAGAGCTTTTGTCCCCATTCAACAATAATCCTTTTAGGCTCCTGGCGCAAGTCAAGTCTCAACATTTGTGATGAATTTTTGATTCAAACAAATTTTTACCTTATCTGAATCTTGCTTTCTACCATCTCAACACAGAAACAACAGGCCTTCCTGCTCCCTTCAGTTCACCCACAAAATCTGTGGACCCCTGGCCTGATTTATTTTGTCCAGCTGGTGCTCCCCTTAGATCTGTGCATTTTATCAAGTATTCTCCCCAACCCAGCTTACTCTGAGTTAAGCTTAGAGAACATCATCATTGCTGACCCATTAGCCCAAACTAGAGTACCTGAAAAAGTGAGTAGAGAAGGAGTTTGGTACACCATTCAGCCCAGGCTATTTAGATACAAGTATAATTATATTACTTCTTACCTTATACCAATGACTCTGCCTCTCACCCCTAGGCCTGAACTCCTGCAAGTTTCTATTGCCATTTAGTGAAACCACATTCAATCAGCTTTTAAGATTACTATACACCACTTTAACAGGCTCAGTGAATTTTATGTCTCCTGCCATTGGCCCCTGATCCTTTTTGTGATGCTTTCTCCCCTATAAAATTAAGTTAGCCCCAATTCTGTGGTGGGCTTTTCTTTCTAGCCCACCAGCCCAGCTCACACTTGCATCTGCCAACCCCCTATGGTACTTGGATTTCTGACACATATTAAAGTAGTTTTCATATCTATGGCGCTAAGAAAAACTTTTTGTAAAATAAATCAACTCATCATTTAAAAAATTGATGGAAATTTAAAAAAGATTGACTAACAATAGATTTGGGTTCACTTCTATCTTGTTCTGAGATGACTATATTTGTTTAAAGATGAGTTGATTTTGCTTAAATATGAGTTTTTTTGCTTAGCTTTATAGCTTTTAAAACTACTGTATGTACTGGGCCTTCTGGGCCAAACCCTTCTCTTTGATTGAAGAATCCTCTAGTACTGACCCAGACAACAGCGCCCATGTCAACACTTTGTTGACATGGCTACTGTGAACTCAAAATTTTGAAACTACTATGTTTTTTGCTAGTTGCACTAGCTTAATTCCCGTTTTTTAAAGCGCTCAGGGGTGTGAACCCAGAAAACACAACAATATTATGGCTATTTTGACACAATTCAATATTAAGATTAATAAAAACTTGATTTAACCTGATTTTCCCTTTATGTTTACTAGTAAGAATCATTTTTTATTAATTTTCTTCCATGATGCAAAAGTGTCAATGTAAACCCTTTTTAAGCTGAACTTATTTTTAATAGCAAAACTGAAACATCTTCAATAAAAAATTAAGTGTGCCATTAAAAAAATTATTAAATTAATATATTGAAAAATGTATTTCACATATAGCTGATTGTTAAAATGTTCATCTTATGAATTTATCTGTGGCACTTATTCTGTCTTTAATATATTAAAGGAATTGGTGGCTAATAACAATCCCATAATTTAAGCATGCATTACTATGCAATTTACTATAGAACTTATTATTGATAATATTGTCAACAATTGAAAATGTTGTCTATTTGCTTATGATCATCTGCTGAGATGTATTTAAGCAAATTAGAGTGGCACAATTATGCCTAAATTACTATGCCACCTCCTATTGAGGATGTTGTAAGTGGCAAAGTCAACACTTCACCTTTTTCATACCTGAAGACAACATATTAGCAACTTCACATAAGCGCCATGGTAAAATATCATGTTCTCACTCCTAAAAAAATCATTTTCATTAATAAATAGAGAACTTTGATAATTTTTAACTTGTTTTCACATGGTTTTTTAATTTTATTATGTGAACACAAATACACAGAAAACAATTAACATTTGCTAGTTTGCTTAAATTTAATTAAGTATACTATGAAAAAACATAGTAAATTTTTAAAATAATGTCAACAGTGCCAATGTTGTCTCCAATAATGTCTACAATTTTCTTAATTTTCGGTTAGAATTCAGCTTTTTTTACTAATTGACACTAATAATGACAATGCTTTTCACTTCTCAAAAATGAAACTTATTGTTTTACATAATAAAAAAGTTTTAAATTTTATATGTTGTATTTTTAACTTTTCTCTTTCATATTTTTTTGGGTTTTAAATTAAAATTTACACCTAAAGCTACTACTTCTAAATATTTTTTGGCTTTAAATTTGTTATTTAAAATTCTAATAAAATAAAACTTTTCAATTATTTTTTATACTTTAAATTTCACTAAAAGTATAAGTATAAAGTTTAAATATGATGATTTTTATATTTATTTTGTTTTTAAATACAAAACTTTACCTCAGAGCTTGTGACTTATTATTTTAGGACAAGAATACTTCAGAGCAACAAAAGGTTTCAAGCGTCCCTCCAAGGCCCCCAAGACCCCAAATCAAAAGGCTTTATCATCAAAAAAGGCTGCCTCCAATCCTTCTCCCAAGCCCTCACCAAAGCCCTCCCCTGAGCAGAGCCCAGCTCACTCCACTGGGGGATACAAATCTGATGGTTCCCTTACATATCACAGCTTTTAAAACTTGGCTTCAGATGAGGAGCCTACCGAGAAGCGGTGCCAGGCCCAAAACCCCCACCCAAGAATAAGTCTCCCACACATGAGGAGCACCACAATAAGCCCCTTTTCTTCTTCCCCCCACCAAAATCTGCTCCTTCTAGCTTGTCAGGGTATGACTCCAAACCCCAGCCTAACTACTTCCCTGGCTTCTGTCATGCTCCTGCTAGCCCTTGGGACCCTCTTGTGGCCCATAACATTTGCAATGTTGATGGTAAGTTCAAGGTTCTTTCCCTCACTGACAAAGTTTTCCTCCATCATGAGCGTCAAAAGTGGAACAGCCATGGTAGCCAACAGTTATATTTTCAGCTTCAATAACTCCAACTGTGTCAGAAAGCCAGGCATAGGTAGAGGCATTGGTTGGCTTGGGCCGGAATACAGCCGGGCCAGAGGGTAATGCCTACCATAGGATGGGTGCTAACTTGATAATATAGGATACGGATCACCCAAGCAAAGAGCAGGCCCCTGAATTGGGCACCATAGTGTCTACCATTCCCTTCAAATTAATGTAGAGTACTCCAAACAGTTGGGTGGAAGTAGTCTCAGCCGCAGTGGGGGTCTCCATTGGGCGGTCAGGTTGTGGGGTTAAAGGCGGAGTCATGGGAACAAAGTATACTGGTAGATAATTGTACTTGTCTTTGAACAATAAGGGCGGCACCTTGATCCTCTTTCCTTCAAATCTTATGTATTCAATTTCTCTAGTCCTTGCCAATGGATCAGCAATGAGGATGGTCTCCAAGTTGTACTCTACATAGGCAGGGTTGGGCGGGTATTTGGTAAAATGCACAGGTCCAAAGGGGGCTCCTGGGGGACAGTATAGTGCCTGGGAAGGGTCAACAGGTTGGTCTTCAGAAGGGGCGGTTGTCTGATGATCTACTTGGCCAGAATTAAGATGGAAGATCACTAAGACTAGATAAGGTAAGATTTGTTCAAACCAAAGGTTCATAAAACTTTATTATCAAAAATGACAATATGGTCATCACCATACTGCCAGGGCTTTTATACCATGGGTTTTTGCTTCTTTGATTTTTGCAGGGTTAAAGTTTGCAGACAAGGCACTGGCAGGGCATGGATCTTGGCTTAGAGTCTTGAGGGCAGCAGATCCAGGTTGTGCCTGCTCTAGTGAATAGAAGTGACAATGCTTTGTTCTGCTGCCACGGTTCACTATGTCACCTGAGTAGTTCAATTGTACTGCTCATTCTGGACAGAAGACTGGCAGTTGCTGGTGGTCATTGGCATAGTTAACAGTAGGTTTTGTTTTAACCTCCTTAAGGCAAGCTACAACCTCTGCATAGGTCCGGATCTTTGGTGGCGCAAGGTTGGCATCAATCTGGTGACCATTTGGGGAATTGTTCTCAGGAGACTGGTGGGTCTCAGAGTAACTCATCAACTCAGGTTTGCAATTTAACAAGTGGGCAGGTTCCTTTCCACTTTTTGTGACTTGAGTAGTCTTTGGAGGGTCAGGGTTCTATTCCAGGGTCTCCAATGTTGATTTCAAACCTCCAGTATTGACGCTTGGCAGGTTGGCAGGTTTATGTTCCCCTTGTTTAGGGTCATTTATCTCTGGTGGTCCAGGGCTTGACCCAACTAGCAGTTGGGCAGTTCCCTTTCCACTCTGGTCAACATTAGGCTTTCTCTGAGACCCGGGTTTCAATTTCCAGGTTTTCAATACAAGTATTTAAATGTCATTCATGACATCATCCCCTTCCTTCCCAGGGGTCCCCTCCTTCTTAGTCTTTTTTGCAAGGTATTGTTGGATGGCCAGATGGGTGTTGGATAGGTTGCTTAACAGTTCCCAGGTGCTTTCCTTGGGCGGGTATCCCTTCCATTTGACGTAGTACTGTGGCGTTTTGTAGTGGGTATGGTCTCCATGAATATATTCAACTTCATATTCCTCAGAGTGTCCTAATTGGATAGGAGGTGGGTCAGTCTTGATTTTATGGTGGGGTAGGGATTTTCCTTCTTTTTTGAAGAGTAGCGCACATTGGAAGACATTATGTATCTTCCACAAGGGGGGTAGTTCTGGTTTGAATGCTACTTCACCCACTAGCTTGGTGATCTTGTATGGCCTGCTCCTTTGGTGGGCTAACTTATGACAGGGGACTGTCAGAGGCACGTTTTACAAATCCAAATATACTTCATCCCCTATCTTCAATGGTTTTTCAGGAATTCTTTTTTGTCAGCAAAAGCTTTGTAAGTTTGGACAGCTCTGGTCAGATTCTTAAGACAGATTTCTTGGGTTTTGTGTATCTGTTCAATCCAGGTTTTCCCTGACGTGTTTGTCTCTTTACTGCCAATGCTGGGGTCCCAAGATGGATCAAACCCATAATTGGCTTTAAATGGGGACATGCCTGTGGAGGTGTGGTCTTTACTGTTGTATGTGAACTGTGCCATGGGTAGCATCTTGGCCCAGTTATCTTGGTTGGCGTTGGTGTAGCATTGTAGTTATTGTTCAAGTATTTGATTCACTTGTTCAGTCTGGCTGTCAGTCTGTGGATGGTAGGAAGTGGATACACAGCGCTTTACTCCATAGTGTTTCATCACCTGAGTCCAATAGTTGGAGGTGAATTGGGGGGCTCTGTCAGTGATGATTTCTGCTGGGGCGCTGTGTTGGGTCAGGATGTGATTGTGGAAGTGTCTAGCTGTCTCAGCAGCAGTGCAGTGGATGGTGGTAGGAACAAAATAGGACATTTTAGTAAACCTATCTACTATGATTAAAATGGCATTGAACAAATTTAAAGGGGGAAGTTCTACAATATAGTCCATTGAAACGGATTGCCAGGGTCCTGTTGGTATGTCTAGTGGTCTTAGCAGGCCTTCAAGTTTAGATATGTGGGTTTTGGTCCTCCCGCATGTCTCACAGCCCTCAATGTAGGTGGCTACGTCTTTGTCCATTTAGGGCCAAGCATAATGCTTCTTGATTTCTTGGAGTGTCTTGAGTCTTCCAGGGTGACCGGCCATCTCCAAGTTGTGATAGTCTATGAGAACTTTGGTCCTTGTCTTGCCTTTGGGTGCATAGATTTGGATATGTTAACAAGGTAGTTCCTTTCAACAAGAATCCTTTCTTATGGTGGCAGCTCTCAGGATCAGAGGTCAAGTTGGCAATGAGTTATGTTGAGTATTTTTCTAATTTCTGCGCCTAAATTTGTTGGGTTTGCAAGCCATTATCTTCATGTACATCAGCTGGATACTTAGGCTGGCAGGGTCAAGAAGTAGTGGGTTTTATGGTCTTTGGTCTCAGATGTGGAGGGAATCAAGTCTGCTCTTCTGCTCAGTGCGTCAGGTACTATGTTGACTTTCCCAGGTTTATAGTCAATTGTCAGAGTGTAGTTGGCCAGTTCTAGGGCCCATCTGACCTGTCTCTGGTTCAGCTGTCTGGGTTTAAATAAGTAAACCAAGTTCTTGTGATCAGTTAGGACTTTTACTGAGGATTCAGCGCCACATAGATACTGGCGCCAATGTTTCAGGGTCTTCATTATTGCTAGCATCTCCTTATTATAGATTGGGTAGTTTCCTTTGTCTGGCAGCATTTTCTTGGAGTAATATGCTACAGGATGTAGCATACTATCCCCTCCTTCCTGAAGAAGGACCCCACCCACCGCAAAGTTGGATGCATTGGTTTCCAATAAAAATGGTTTGGATGGATCTGGCATGGCCAGGTCAGGGCGGAGGTGAAGGCAAGCTTCAAGGCTTCAAAGATGGTGGTACATTCTGGGGTCCAGACAAACAGGACCTTGTCAGAGCAAAGATGGGTCAGGGGTAGAGTAATTTGAGAAAATTTTGGATGAAATCTCTGCAGTAATTTGCCAGGCCCAAAAATCTTCTCACATTCTTTCTGCATTTGGGCACTGGCCAGGCAGTTACTGCTTCTACTTTGTCCTGTGCCATGGCAAACCCGCTGGTTTTCACTACATATCCTAGGAATTTGACCTCAGACTAAAAGAATTTGCATTTTTTCAGCTTGGTGTGTAGATTAGCCTGGGAGAGTTTCTCCAGTATTTGGTCAAGGTGTTGGAGATGTTCTTCATGTGACTTGCTTTATATGAGGATGTTGTCCAAATATGCCACACAGAATTGGTTGAGGTACTTGTCTAGGACAGAGTTGATCATCCTTTAGAAAGTACTGGGGGTGTTGCACAAGCCAAACAGCATAACTAGGTATTCATACAACTCATCTGGTTTTGAAGGCCGTCTTGTATTTGTCTCCATCTTTGATTTGGATCTGGTTGAAGGCGTCTCTTAGGTCAATCTTTGAATACACCCAGGCTCCGGTCAGTAAGTTGCAGAGGTCATCAGCATTGGGGATAGGGTAGCGGTTCTTCATTGTAATATTGTTCAGTTTCTGATAGTTTACACATGGGCGCATTCTGCCATCTTTTTTCCTACAAACAGCATGGGAGACAAGCAAGGGGCCTTTGACACTTGGATAAAACCCTTTTTGGTCATATCCTCAAGGTATGCTTTCAAGGCTACTTGCTTGCAGTGGTTACAGCTGTAGATGGGGCCGTGGTGTGGTTGGGTCCCTGGTAACAGGTCTATGGCGTGGTTGTAGATTGAATGGCTGGGTAGTTTTGTGGCTGCTTCTTAGCTAAATACATGGTCTCATTTCTTTAGGGGGTAGGTAGTATCCCAACGCTAGGCTCTATCTTTATGGTTAAGAGTTTGTTGGGTGGTGTTCTGCCGGGGCTCATACAGAAGGGAGCAGTATCACAAGATTCAGTTTGTCCCAATGTAGCAGTTTGTTCACAATAGTTCAGGATCAAGCCGTGTTTTTCAGACCAGGAGTTGCCCAGTATTAGGGGGTGGGGTAAACATGGCAAGAGGATCAAGGGGGTTGGGTACACGTTCTGTTCAATTATCAAAGGAAGTTCTTGTTTGCATCTGTATCCTGTGTCCAGAGAACTGTTTCCCATGATTACTTGTAGGCGGTGTTCTGAGGCTGTCAGGCCTAGTTCCTTGGCCAGGCTGGCGTCAATGAAGCTTTTGTCAGCTCCCATATCAATGAAGGCTTTAATTTGGCGCTTGATTCCCAATAGTTTCATGGTCACATGGATGAATTTGTAAGATTGCGCAGAAGTGTTTATTTGTGCCAGGGGTACAGGAGAGGTATTCTTTTTGGGGCAAGCTCTGGTTAGATGCCCTGCCTCATGGCAGTAGAAACACAACCCATCTCAATAGTGATGTTGTAGTTCTTTGGTGGACATCCATGGTCAACTTGGCATCGCAGTTCTGCCAACACGGGTAGGGTACAGGTTCAGACTTTCCTGGTTTAAGCTCAGTCCTTTGCATAGGGGCAGTAGTTCCTCCAGGCTCAGTGTGGGCAGATGGTGTTTCAAAAGGTCTTTTATGGCTACATTAACTCCTTTTCTGAAGATAATGGCGGCCAATTCATCCTTGAGTTGGGTGAAAGTCTTCAGTTTAAGGAACTCATCTACATAGGCTTGGATGGACAGGTTTCCTTGTTGAATCTCCAACAGAGAGTTCAGCGCATAGTATCTGGTGTCTTGGTTGTCTCCAGTGGCCATCAATTCACTTTCAAACCAGGTGTAATCAAGGCAAAATTTGACATCTTCAGTGGTGGCCTTTCTGAACCAATCCAGTGCGTCTCCTGACAGCATGGTAGCCACCCCCAGGACTTTCTCAGTGTCACTGGGGTATGTGTTGGTGTTGGCTTGGAAGTGAAGACAGAGGACAGGCATGGCTCAGAGAGCTTCTTCTAAGGTGAGTTTGCCCATCTGGGGCATGTTTACCTTGGTTGTGGTCTGGTTCACTATCACGTTTTGTACTTGCAACATGGCTGTGTTCTGGGGTTCTACCCCAAGTGCGGGGTCTTTCAATTCTTAAGCGGGTTGGTTCTTAATCCATGAGAATAACAGGGAGGTAATTGCCTTATGGGTGTAATAAGTGATTATCACAAAAAAAGCATAAAAGTTGCCCCAAGTGTTAACAACATCTTGGGGCCCAGGTTACCATGTTTTTAAAACATTGTCATAATGTCAGGAAGCCAGGCATAGATGGAGGCAGTAGTTGACTTGGGACGTAGTACAGCCGGGCCAGTGGGTAATGCCCACCATAAGATGGGTGCTAACTTAATAATATAGGATACGGATCACCCAAGCAAGGACCAGGGCCCTGAGATGGGCACCATAGTTTCTACCATTCCTGTCAAAGTAATGTAGATTACTCAAAACAGTTGAGTGGACGTGGTCTCTGTGGCGGTGGGGGGATCCATTGGGCAGTTGGGTCAAGGAGTTAAAGGCGGAGTCATGGGAACAAAGTATACTGGTAGATAATTGTACTTGTCTTTGAACAATAAGGGCGGCACCTTGATCCTCTTTCCTTCAAATCTTATGTATTCAATTTCTCTAGTCCTTGCCAATGGATCAGCAATGAGGATGGTCTCCAAGTTGTACTCTACATAGGCAGGGTTGGGCGGGTATTTGGTAAAATGCACAGGTCCAAAGGGGGCTCCTGGGGGACAGTATAGTGCCTGGGAAGGGTCAACAGGTTGGTCTTCAGAAGGGGCGGTTGTCTGATTATCTACTTGGCCAGAATTAAGATGGACGATCACTAAGACTAGATAAGGTAAGATTTGTTCAAACCAAAGGTTCATAAAACTTTATTATCAAAAATGACAATATGGTCATCACCATACCGCCAGGGCTTTTATACCATGGGTTTTTGCTTCTTTGATTTTTGCAGGGTTCAGGTTTGCAGACAAGGCACTGGCAGGGCATGGATCTTGGCTTAGAGTCTTGAGGGCGGCAGATCCATGTTGTGCCTGCTCTAGTGAATAGAAGTGACAATGCTTTGTTCTGCTGCCACTGTTCACTATGTCACCTGAGTAGTTCAATTGTACTGCTCATTCTGGACAGAAGACTGGCAGTTGCTGGTGGTCATTGGCATAGTTAACAGTAGGTTTTGTTTTGACCTCCTTAAGGCAAGCTACAACCTCTGCATAGGACCAGATCTTTGGTGGCGCAAGTTTGGCATCAATCTGGTGACCATTTGGGGAATTGTTCTCAGGAGACTGGTGGGTCTCAGAGTAACTCATCAACTCAGGTTTGCAATTTAACAAGTGGGTAGGTTCCCGTCCACTTTGTGTGACTTGAGTAGTCTTTGGAGGGTCAGGGTTTGATTCCAGGGTCTCCAATGTTGATTTTGAACCTCCAGTATTGACGCTTGGCAGGTTGGCAGGTTTCTGTTCCCCCTGTTTGGGGTCATCTATCTCTGGTGGTCCAGGTCTTGACCCAACTAGCAGTTGGGCGGTTCCCTGTCCACTCTGGTCAATATAAGGCTTTCCCTGAGACCTGGGTTTCAATTTCCAGGTTTTCAATACAAGAATTAAAATGTCATTCATGACAAACTGGGGCTTCAAGAGCAGCCACTATACCTGTAAGGACCAGTCTTGCCCAGTGCAACTCAACACTGAGCGCTGGGACTTGGGCCAACCCATCAAGGGAAAGCACACTTGTGTTATGTCCAACACTACCATAGCCTGTCTATTGAAATGGTATCTTGTGCAGATCATGCCTACCTCCAAGAACCTTTCCCCCATCCATATGGCTGTGCTTTCCTGCAAGTACCTCTCCCCACCAATCTCAAGAGGGTGCTAACCCACAGCCAGTTGGCCAAGTTCATGAGAAATGGGTGTCAAGACTCAAACTCCCTGTCCAAGAGAATCATCACCATCAAAGACCTGGTCCTCGCTAATGCCCTCATGAAGACAGAGGATGGTGAGATGTTCCTGCTTCATGACAATGGGAAGGAAGTAGAGGATATGATCATAGCCTACACCATAACTCAAAACCTGAAGCAGCTGAACACTTATACCACCTGGCTGTGTGATGGCATATTTGCAACATGACCCACCCTTTTTAAGCAGTGTTGGGTCCTGCACAGGCAATTTGACACCCAGTCATCCCCCTTGTTTTCTTCCTCCTGCCTGGTGCCAAGACAGAGGTCTACACCAGAGCGTTCAAAATTGTCTGGGATGCTTTAAGCTCCCCCCACCCACACCACCAGAGCAAACCCTTCCTCTGCTGAGAAGGATGAGTCTTCTCAGGCTGCTGAGCAGCTAGCTAATGCACACTCACGTGGGCCAAAAGTGATCATTATGGACTTTGAGCTTGCTCAGTTCCAAGCCTTTGAGGCCACCTTTAACAGGGAAGTTCAGGGCTGCTTCTTTCATTTAAGGCAGGCCCTCATCAAACATCTCAAGAGCAAGAAGCGCCTCTTTGAGAAGTATCTAAACAATGGTAAAGGGAAATGCCACTTTGCCTTGACACAGTTTTCTGCCTTGTCTTTTGTGCAGCTGGATCATACTGAGCTTGGCATTGAGGCCCTCTTGGAGGATGCTTATATCAAAAAGCACTCCACCATTTTCAAGGGCTACCTTTATTAATTTGAGAGGCAGTGAGTTGGCAAGAAGGTGACTGCCTGGAGAGGCAAGAGTGGGGCTACTGCCCCTTGGAACTGCCAGAGCACCTGTCTTAATGGGGAGATAAAGACAAAGTCAAGCCTGGAGGTGTGGCATAAACACTTGAAGGCAAAATTTGGGGCAAACCCCAAGTTCAACACATTCTTCTTGAAGCTGCAGGAGGAGCAGGCCTGGAATGTCTCCAAGTTCTGTGACCTGGCCAACCAGGTGACCCCCAAGAAGAGGAAGAGTAAGGAGCAGGGCTAATAGGAGGATGTCCAGAAGGTGGTCAATAAAATTTACAAGCTGGCAGAGATTGAGAAGTACCTCAAGGACATGGCTACTTCCCTTGCTTGTGGCTTCAATTAGCCCAATAAACTTTGCTTTGCTTTGCCTGCATATTTTTTACTTTTAAACTTTTAATTTTTTAATTTTTTTGGATATTAATAATTTTTTTAGGTATAAATGGTAAGTTTCAGATACAGTTTCAATGTGGTTTTGTAAAAAATATATTATTTTTTGTTAATTTATATTTAAAGTATGAGTATTTTCAGTTGAGATTATAAAAAGTATAATAAATTTAAAATTTTGAATTTTCTTATAGTTTGTAGTTGCTATAATATATTAAAAATCTTTATTTTTGGTTCATTAGAATTTTAACTTTTATGGGAATAAAAATATTTTTATAATAAAGAGTGTTGTCAGAACTTTCTGTTCTTCTCTCAGACCTGGTGGTCTGATTACAATTTGCTTTATTGGGTAGTTGAGTGATCTTAGTCATTGTGTTGATAGTTAGCTTGTATGGCAACAAGCGTTACTTGCAAAGTCTGGTATTTCCTTGACAAGGCAACAGATAGCGATGTCAAAGGGAGGCAACTTCCAAGCAGCTTCCTATACAGGTGGCTTGCTAGTTCTTCAAGTACTGACAATGGTCTTCAAACTCAGATATCTTCTTCTACTGTGAAAAGGTTCTACAGTAGGATCTTGGTATTATTTTCTGTCTTCCATTAGTCCAATGGAAGGGCTTTTATAGAGCCAGCGCTCTCTTGCCAGGATAAGATCATCTGGAGCATCTAACTCTTACTTGATAGAATTTTCACCCCCAGACTGCCAGCATCAACCCCCAGAGTTAGGCATTCATGCAATGAAATGGGATTCCATATCATAGTACCCTGCGCTGGGTACTAATTGCCATAGAGTGATACATAATCTATTAGTGTGCCGGCAAATGCGGCGCTAATTTATGACTCTATATTTAGTGCATGACACTTTATTCCTGGGCAAAATTTCTTGCATGGATTTGCAATAGCACTGGCAGTTTGCTAGTGCAAATTGGACATGTTCCTTTTGATCCTCATGGAAACCCATAATAACTAACCCAGCAGTTTGATAGAGTATTCTGAAATAACTATAGCCAATTGGGAACCAGTTGTAATTGGAGTCTATAGTATTCCTGGTTGTTCTTGTAATAAGTGATCCAAATCTACTTCACAAAGGCTTCTCAGATCAATTAAGCCCGCTAGTAATATTGGAAGCTTCTCTAATAGATGGTTTGGCAGGCCGCCAAGATATTCAAGGTAGAACAAAGTCAGTATAAATTCCTGACAAGTGTAATTTACATTGTAAATTGAAAAATACTTGCTTATATCTCCTTATTATTATTACTTATGGTATTTTTATTGCATTTTAATTCTCTGGGGTCATTTTAGTATAATAATGTATTTCAAAATATTTTTTACATTAGAAATGTTCAGGGTAAAGTGTTTTGTTAATTAAAAAAGTGTCAACATCCAGAAGACAACATTATGTAAAGCTGGGTTGTCACTTTACTATAGTGTCAACATGGCCACTGTTGATGTTATTACTGTCACATGGGCGCTGTTGCCCTGACATGGGCTGTGAAAATATCTATATGTGTATATAAGAACATCCCATTGCTATTCTGGCTTCAGGCTCAGTCTGAATTCCTGCATCTTTTGACCTTAAGATCCAATGTCTAATACCTAATGTCAAGTTACATGTTTTTCTTGTAGTTAACTGATTTTAGAGCACATGAGTTCCACTCTGAATGACAGTTTAATAAAATAATATGTAGTTTTAAAACAATTTATTGTAATTTCTTCAGATATGATAGCCCATAAAAATATTGATTATCATATTATTCAGCAGTTTTATAACCTGTTGAGAAAAATAAAATCATATCAGTCTAAAAACAAAGTCAAAGTGAATACAAATATATTATAATTTAATATAAATTCCTTTATTTTCAATTTTGTTTTTAGACTGAGATGATTCGGTTTATTTCAACATTTTACAAAACTACATTAGTTTTAAAAGCTATGGCAACAACCAAAAAACCTCAGATTTAAACAAAATGATTTCAGATTTAAGCAAATTCTAACTATCAGGTTAAAATATCCACTCTTTTAACAGGGATTTTTGGCTTTAATGGATAAATTGGGTCAACATAGCGACAAATTGCTCACAAACTAAACAAGATTATTCAAAATAGAAACCAAAATACATGGGTTCACAAACAAAATGGTGTGAGTTGACCTTTTTTTACACATATTTACTATTTGAATTGGTGACAAAATACACTCAAGCGCAGTGAGGCAAAACTCAATCCAAAAGCAAAATATAATAGCAACTCAATATGTAAATAAAACCACTCAAAGTTGTGTGCAATTGCTTTTAATCAAGAATGATACCAAGGTATCTAAAATAAGACACAAGATCTGAAATAGAAATTTTAAAAAAAATGTGTTGGGTGCTTATATTTGGCATAAAATCTGGGGGAAAGGGTGGAAATTATTTTGGGTATTCTAAAATGGGTGTTGTAAAACCAAAAAACAACTAATTGAAAAATAAAAAATCTATAATTGAGATATTGGGTAGGGAAAACTCTAATTAAATATCCATATTCAGATAAAAGCAAAAATCAAAATTAAGGAGTGACTTACTTAAGTTTTATTTAGTATTTTATTAAATTTTAAAATGGAAGGAACACAAAAACAGAGTAATAATGCACCTGTTGTGTGCCGCAGTTGTGGTTGCTCCTGCAGGCCAAAAAATTGAGCCAGTGCTCACAAGTGCCTACTCAGGAAGGAGATGGGAGAGGAGAGTTCAATAGAGAGGTTTCACTGACACAACCAGTTCAAGGAGCACAACATTCAAGGGTGAAGAGTATCATTACTTGGGTCTCCAAGCTGACCTTGAAGCCCACCAAGGTTACCACCACCAAGAAAGTTAGAAGCAAGGAGATTAAGCTTACTGTGTATGTGTTTGACGTTGTCTAACGCCAGGAGTTGGTCCTGTCAGCCATGATGGAGAAGGTTAAGCCTGTGCTTGACACTAGCTACAAGCCCTATGTCAGCAATAGCAATCAGGAGGATGACAAGGAGCCCCAGTTCTACCAAACCAATGAGGGACAGCTGGTGCTAAAGAAAGTTGCAGCCTTCTACAACAAGGTGCCCATGCCTTGCAAGCCTGTCATCAATCAGGATCCTGGCTTGTCTGAACCCACAAAGCCCGCCCAGAAGTGCATCCCTGACATGAAACGCATCATCCTTCTCAGGCTTATGCTTGGATTTGGTAATTACAAGACGGCTGCAGCCCTTGTTAGGGTGGATCCTAAGTACGCCTTTAAGACTTTCAATAAGTTCATCAACACTGGCCATGTCCTTACCGTGGAGAAATCCCTGCGTGTGTCCACCATGCTCACCAAGAAGCACAAATGGGCAATCTGCCAGTGGATAACCTGTGACTGCCATCTTGAACTAGAAAATATACAGTCAATGGTCAAATCTACTTTTTGGGTCTAAGTTTCAATTTCCTTTTACTAACATGTGGTCAAAGGTCTGAGGTTTTTATGAAAAAACTTGGGGTATCTCCATATAACTGAAACAGCCCTTCTAATATTGAGACCCAGAAAAAAATACACAGAAGTGTACACTGCCCTCAAAGCCAAAGGGACTGTCAAATTCTATAATATTGACAAATCAGTATTTGCCTTGTCTATGCAGAATGCATATGGCTATGTCTGCAAAGGCTCAAATGATAGGGTAGCTTGGCGTGCGGCAGTCTGCACCACAGACTACTCAATGGTGGCTCTCCTTGGTCCAAAGGGGATTGAGCTTAATCAAATGATATTGGGTTCTCACAACAGCCCTACCTTCCTGTAAGTTCTCTAATTGGTTCAGGAGCACCTCAGAGTAACCAGTTTGGATGTCATCAACATTATTGTGCTGGATAACATTGGTCTCCATAAGGTGGTGGATATTCTTGATGAATTTCCAACAATTGACACCAGCATTGCAGTTGGCCCCCAACAATTGGCCACATTGAGTTTGTGCCTCCTATTCCTCCCTGCCTATTCCCCATTCCTAAACCCAATTGAAGATATCTTTGGGTGGCTAAAGCAAGTTGTCAATTGGGGGACACCAACTGGGACCAAGTACCTGTTTGATTTGCTCCAGGCCAGGATCCACACCCTTCCAGAAGAGACTGTGTCCAAGCTTTATGGCCACGCTGATTCATTCATCCTTGCATTCCTCTCCAAGCAGCTAATCAATTAAAGGCTTAGCAATTCTGAATATTCTTTACATTATTCAAATTATTTCTTTAGATTTATTTATATTCATTTTATATTTAGAAGCTTCCAAGCCCACACTCCCATAGAATGGCACCACTGATGCAGATGCTTAATATTTTTTATTGCAAATTAAATTATTTTATTGTATTTTGTGGTGAAAATCCTAAATATTTAATACCAGATATGATAAGTATATAAAAATGTCACTTCTGTCAACTAAATATAAAAAGTAAATTGAAAAATAAAATATAAAGCACTCAAGTTAGAAGTGAATTTTATTGACATATATTATTATGCTTTTATGAAGACCTTCTCTGGTTTTTTATAAATGCTTGCTAAAATAGGAGGTATAAAATTAATTTTTTAAAAAGTAAAAATCAAAAGTGTAGAATTATATTGTGGAAAGAGATTTTTATTGTGTGTGCCTATAGTGGGTTCTTCTGTATGTATCCACCCATCAATAGAGGTGGTGCACAACCTCCACTGGCACACTGTATACAGTGGATACACCTTGATTAAAGTACTTCTGTCTTCTAGTAAAAGGGAGGATTTTTAAGTGTGAATGCAGGAGCAGCTTTTCTGGCAGGGCTGCAAACCTGTAAATGCCAGCCAGGACCAGTGTGTCCTGGATAAAATGATTCACTTAGTCATATTCCAGGGGGACCTTCTTCTTATCCAGGGAGAGCCTGGCCTTGTCAATCCCAAGAAGTACCCCGTCCAGGTCCTCTACTGAAGCACCCGTCCCAAAGAAGAAGATATATCTGTCAGGGATCCAGTCATGGGCAGCCTGCCTGTTGTTTCCAGGGGTGACCTGGGCCAGGTTTTTTGCGGGCAATGCCCACCACAAGAGGGGAGCTAACTTAAAAAGGTAGGAGGCAGACTTTCCCACCCAGGACCAAAGGCTGGCGGCTGGGATTATAGTGACAATCATCCCTGTGAGGATGATGTACACAATCCCAAACATCTTGCCAGAATGGCCGGTAAGGAGGTTGGGTGAGGAATTGGGCATAGGTTTTGGGGTGCGGGCGGTTCCATGGGCAGGTTGTAAGCAGGGAGATAGTTGAATTTCCCTCTGAACAACTTGGGTGTTGAAACTATCCACAGGCCATGTTGGTTGTATCTAACTGCAGATTATATGTGGGCCAAAGGGTCAAGTTTGAGTATCTTTTCCAGGGTGTAGTCCTTGTATTCATATTTCAGAGGGTAGTTGGTAAAACAGACGGGTTCAAAGGGTACACCAGGAGGACAGAAAGCTGCAGGTAGTGGGAAAGGGGGGCCAGGAGATCTCAAATTGAATTGGTAGATAGCAAATACAAAATAAGGCAATAGCTGTGTGAGCCAAAATAACATAACCTTTATTCAAAAATGGTGATAAGGTTTGAGCACAGGATCTATAGGCATATATATCATCCCTCCTCCAAACTTAGTATTTCTCATAAGGGCTTCATCAAATATCAGGGAAAATGCGGGCGGGTGGACAGGAGGTCCGGGTGTAGGAGCGGCAAAATGGCACCTTGGCTAGATGTTCTCTCATTGATCAGAACATCCAAATTGGTCACTTGATTTCCTTGATTTTTGGTTGTGGTCACGAGGTTGGGCCCAAAGCCTGGGTTTCTCCTTGGCAGTTGAGTTTGATTGGTTACTCAAGAGGACTCCAAGCTCATGAAGTTCATGGGGCCACCTTCTCTGCCTCCATTAGGCAATTCAATAAACTCCTCCTCAGGAACCATCATAATTGAACCTGTACTGGTATTCTGACTTCAGGACTTAGCAGGGCCTTCAGCTTGCAGGGGCTCAATCTCAGAAAAATGCAGACGGGTGGGCCCTTGGTCCATGGAGCCAGCAGCCCGCAGGATTTTGGGTTCAGGGTTTGAATCTCGCCCTTGGGCCCAGGTTTTGAGGGGTAACAAATTGTCAATCCTGACATCATCACCTTCTTTCCCCAAGGGTCCTCCCTTCTGGTCCTTTTTGTTCAGATAGAGTTGGACGGCTTCTTGGGCATTAGCTAGGTTGCTCAGCTGTTCCCAAGTGCTTTCCTCTAGCGGGTATTCTTTCCATTTGATGTAGTACTGGGGTTTTTGGTAGTGGATTCTGTTGCCATGTATGTATTCAAATTCATATTCCTTGGAGAAGCCTATTTGGATGGGTGGGGGGCTTTCTTAATCCGTTGGTGGGAAAGCAAGTTCCCATCTTTTTTGAATAACAGGGAGCAGTGGAACACATCATAAATCTTCCAGGAGGGGGTAGGTCTAGCTTGAAGGCAACCTCACCAACTATTTTGGTGATCTTGTGGGGGCCACTTCTGTGAGCTAACTTCCTGCAGGGCACGTGCAGGGGTACATTCCAGGAGTCTAGGTATACTTCATCTCCAACTTGTAAGGGTTAGCCTGGGGTTTGTTTGCGGTCATCAAAGGCTTTGTATGTTTGTACTGCGCGGTTCAGGTTGGTCAAGAATGTTTTTTGTGTGTTGTGAATCTGTTCAATCCAGGAGCGCCCAGTGGTATTTGATTCCTTCTTGCCAATCTGGGGGTCCCAGGTGAGGTCAAACCCATAATTGGCTTTAAATGGGGACATGCCTGTGGAGGCGTGGTCTTTACTGTTGTATGCAAACTGGGCCATGGGGAGCATTTTGGCCCAATCGTCCTGATTAGCAGTGGCATAGCATCAAAGGTATTGTTCAAGGATCTGGTTCACTTGCTCAGTTTGGCCAGCCGTCTGTGGGTGGTAAGAGATAGATACACATCTCTTGATTCCCAAGTCTTTCATTACCTGTGTCCAGTAGTTTGACGTGAATTGGGGTCCTCTGTCTGTGATGATTTCCTCAGGTGTTCTGTGTTGTGTGAGGATGTGGTTGTGGAAGTGTTGGGCTGTTTCTGCTGCCGTGCAATTGGTGGTAATTGGTACAAAGTATACCATCTTGGTGAAGCAGTTTACCATGACCAGGATTGCATTGAACGAGAGTGATGTAGGCAGTTCCACAATGTAGTCCATGGAAACAGATCTCCAAGGTCCATGGTGTATGTTCAAGGGTCTTAGAAGACCTTCAGGTTTGTTTCTGCAAGTTTTGGTCCACCCACAGGTCTCACACTCCTTCAGGTATGCGCTTACGTCTTGATCCATTTTTGGCCAAGCAAAAACCTTCTGATGCTCCAGAGGGTCTTGAGCTTACCCGGGTGTCCATCCATCTCAGAATTGTGGTAGTCTCTCAAGAAGTTGATTCTGATGTCCCCTTCTGGTACAAAGATCCTGTTGTGGAGCATTAGTGTTGTTCCCTTCAATGAGTAGCCTTTTTGGTAGTGGGCGCTATCCAAGGATTTAGAGAGGTCAGAGATCATGATCTTGGTGAACTCATCTAGTGTTTGTGCCCTTAGTACTTCTGTTTTGCTGGCTCTGATTTTCATCAATCCCAGGTGAATGCCTAGACTTGCTGTGTCCAAGAGGACTTGGGTGTTGTGGTCGCAAGTTTCTAGGTGGGTAGGCACTAGGTCAGTTCTTCTACTTAGGGCGTCAGGTACCATGTTCACCTTCCCTGACTTGTAGTCTATGATCAGAGTGTAGTCAGCCATTTCTAAGGCCCATCTTGCTTGTTGTTGGTCAAGCTGACGTGGTTTGAAGAAGTAGGCCAAGTTCTTGTGGTCTGTCAGGATCTTTACTGGATATTCAGCGCCACATAGGTATCAGCGCTAGTGTTTCAGGGTCTTCATTATGGCTAGCATCTCCTTGTCATATATTGAGTGGTTCCCTTCCGCAAGTAGCATCTTCTTGGAGTAATATGCTATAGGATGTAGCATACTATCCCCTCCTTCCTGAAGAAGGACCCCGCCTACCGCAAAGTCCAATGTGTTGGTTTCCAGAATAAAAGGTTTAAAGGGATCTGGCATGACCAGGACAGGAGCAGAGGTGAAGGCGAGTTTCAAGGTTTCAAAGGCGGTGGTACATTATGGAGTCCAGGAAAAGGTGACCTTGTCTGAACAAAGGCGGGTCAGGGGGAGGGTAATGTGAGAAAATTTTTGGATGAAATCCCTGCAATAATTTGCCAGGCCCAAAAACTTCTCACATCTTTCCTGCTCTTGGGCACCGGCCAAGATTTTATTGCTTCTACTTTATCCTGTACCATGGCAAAGCAGCCAGTCTTCACAATGTATTCCAGGAATTCAACTTCAGACTGAAAGAATTTGCATTTCTTAAGCTTAGCGTGTAAGTTTGATTGGGAGAGTTTTTCTTGTATAAGGTCCAGGTGGCGCAGGTGTTCCTCATGAGTCTTGCTGTAGATGAGAATATCATACAGATATGCCACACAAAAACGGTCAAGGTATTCCCCTAAGACAGTGTTGATTATTCTTTGTAAAGTGCTGGGGGTGTTGCAGAGGCCAAAGGACATTACCAGGTACTTGTACAGCCCATATTGGGTTTTGAAGGCCGTCTTGTACTTGTCTCTGTCCTTGATTTGGGTTTGGTTGAATGCATCTCTAAGGTCAATTTTTGAGTACACCTGGGCTCCAGTCAGTACATCACAGAGGTTGTTGGCATTGGGGATGGGATAGTGGTTCTTCTCTGTAATGTCATTCAGTTTTGGTAATTCACGCATGGATGCATCACACCATCTTTTTCCCTACAAACAGCATGGGCAACAAGCAGGGGGCTTTTGACACTTGGATGAACCCTTTTTTGTCATATCCTTAAGGTATGCTTTCAAGGCACTTGCTTGCAGTGGTTACAGCTGTAGATGGGGCCGTGGTGTGGTTGGGTCCCTGGTAACAGGTCTATGGCATGGCCGTAGATTGAATAGCTGGGTAGTTTAGTGGCTGCTTCTTCACTAAACACATGGTTCCATCTCTGTAGGGAGTAGGCAGTATCCCAAAGCTGGGTTCTATCTTTATGGTCAAGAGTTTGTTGGTAGGGGTTTGGCCATGGCTCATGCAAAAAGGAACCGTGTCACAGGATTCAGGTCAGCCCAATGTGGCAGTTTGCTCACAATAGTTCAGGATCAGGCCATGTCTGTCAGACCAGGAGTCACCCAGTATAAGGGGGTGGGGTAGTCCTGGAAAGAGGATCAGGGACAACAGGTATACATTGTGTCCAATGGTCAACAGAAGTTCTTGTTAACACTCATAGCTGGTGTCCAGGGAGCTGTTTCCCATGATTACTTGTAGGCTGCGCTCTGAGGCTATTAAGCCTAATTCCTCTGCTAAGCTGACATCAATGAAACTTTCATCTGCTCCTGTATCAATAAAGGCTTCAATCTTGTGCTTGTTCCCCTCTACTTCTATGGTCACTTGGATGAATTTGTAAGACTGAAAGAAGTGTTTATTTTCACCAGTGAGATTGGGGCAGTGTTATTCTTAGGGAAGGCTCTGGTCAAGTGGCCTGCCTTGTGGCAGTGGAAACAGAGTCCTTTGCGGTAATGTTGTTGGAGCTCTTCAGGT
This sequence comes from Entomophthora muscae, assembly GCA_014839935.2. NCBI lineage: Eukaryota > Fungi > Entomophthoromycota > Entomophthoromycetes > Entomophthorales > Entomophthoraceae > Entomophthora > Entomophthora muscae. Next base: position 91,417 of record QTSX02003779.1, on the reverse strand, counting down.
GTCATCCCTGTTCTGTTGGGGGTTGGTGTTTGGGGTTGGCAGGTCTGGGAGGGGGCAGCGTTCTCTTGGTTCATTCTAAGACTCTTGCACAGGGGAATTAGCTTGTCTAGGCTGAGGGTGGGCAGGTGATGCTTCAACAGGTCCTTCATTGCTATGTTGACTCCCTTTCGGAAGATAATGGCTGCCAGTTTGTCCTCAAGTTGGGTGTGGGTTTTCAGTTTGAGGAATTTGTCAATATATGCTTGGATGAGTCAGGGTCCTTGTCAAATTTCTAACAGGGAGTTCAGGGCATAGTATCTAGTGTTGCAATCTTCCCCAGTGGCCATTAAGTCAGCCTCAAACTTGGCGTAGTCTAAGCAGAATCCTACGTCTTCAGCCGTGGCCTTGCTGAACCAGTCTAAGGCGTCCCCTGATAGCATTAAAGCAACCCCAAGGATCTTCTTGGTGTCACTGGCGTAAGAGGGGGTGTTGATATGGAAATGCAGGTGAAGGACTGGCATGGCGTGTCAAGCTTCCTCAAGCGTGAGCTTCCCCATCTGAGGCATCTCCACCTTTGTGAGGGACTGATTCACAATCACATTTTGTACTTGTGACGTGGCTGTGTTCTGGGGTTCTGCCCCAAGTGCGGGGTCTTTCAATTCTTGGGCAGGTTGGTTCTTCATCCATGAGAATAACAGGGAGGTAATTGCCTTATGGGTGTAATAAGTGATTATCACAAAAAAAAGCATACAAGTTGCCCCAAGTGTTAACAACATCTTGGGGCTCAGGGTACCAGGTTTAATAAAGATTGCCATAATGTCAGGGATCCAGTCTTGAGTGGCCGGCCTGTTGTTTTCAGGGGTAACTCAGGCCAGGTTTTTTGTGGGCAATGCCCACCACAAGAGGGTAGCTAACTTAAAAAGATAGGAGGAAGACTTTCCCACCCAGGACCAAAGGCCAGCAGCCGGGATTATAGTGTCAATCACCCCTGTGAGGGTGATGTACACAATCCCAAACAGCTTGCCAGAATGGTTGATATGGAGGTTGGGTGAGGAATTGGGCATAGGTTTTGGGGTCACGGGCAGTTCCATGGGCAGGTTGTAAGCAGAGAGATGGTTGAATTTCCCTCTGAACAACTTGGGTGTTGAAAATATCCACAGGCCATGTTGGTTGTATCTAACTGCAGATTGTATGCGGGCCAAAGGGCCGAGTTTGAGTATCTTTTCTGGGGTGTAGTTCTTGTATTCAGATTTCAGAGGGTAGTTGGTAAAATGAACGGGTCCAAAGAGTACACCAGGAGGACAGAAAACTGCAGGAAGTGGGGCAGGGGGGCCAGGAGATCTCAAACTGAATTGGTAGATAGCAAATACAAAATAAGGCAATAGCTGTGTGAGCCAAAATAACATAACCTTTATTCAAAAATGGTGATAAGGTTTGAGCGCAGGATCTATAGGCATATATAGCATCCTGCCTCCAAACTTAGTATTTCCCATAAGGGCTTCATCAAATATCAGGAAAAATGTGGGCGGGTGGACAGGAGGCCCGGGTGTAGGAGCGGCAAAATGGCACCTTGGCTAGATGTTCTCTCATTGATCAGAACATCCAAATTGGTCACTTGATTTCCTTGATTTTTGGTTGTGGTCATGAGGTTGGGCCCAAAGCCTGGGTTTCTCCTTGGCAGTTGAGTTTGATTGGTTACTCAAGAGGACTCCAAGCTCATGAAGTTCATGGGGCCACCTTCTCTGCCTCCATTAGGCAATTCAATAAACTCCTCCTCAGGAACCATCATAATTGAACCTGTACTGGTATTCTGACTTCAGGATTTAGCAGGGCCTTCAGCTTGCAAAGCTCAATCTCAGAAAAACGTGGATAGGCGGGCTCTTAGTCCATGAGGCCAGCGTCCTTCAGGAATTTGGGTTCAGGGTTTAAATCTTGCCCTTGGGCCCAGGTTTTGAGGGGTAAAAAATTGTCAATTCTGACACATTGCCTGAGTATCAACCCCTGATCTCCCAGGAGGCCAGGTAATAGCTTACAGAACCATCATTAGTAGTGTCTCTAAGTTGAGAAAATATCAAATTCAGGAAGGTTACTTTATCAAGATGCTTTCTAAATGTGGGTGGGTAAACCAGCCTCACACAGCATATAAGTGTGTCAAGGTGCAAGTTCTTGGGTCTCATCCCATCAAGTGGTGCACACTTAATTACTCTCTTCAGGGGGTAATATTAGGCTGATTGACCACAAATGATCAGGCTAATTATTGCACACAGATCCTTATCAGTTACACACCAAATTGTTACTAGATTATCATTATATTAAGTGTAGTGGTTATACACCGTATAATCACTAATTCATTATAATTGATCTGACTATTATACTGCACATAATTGTCAGCCAATATATTGATTATCACTGATTACATGACGTGTAATAACTATATCATCAATTGTGTAAATTTCCAAGGCCTGTCATTAGCTCTGGACAGGGATATATTTCCCAGACCATCAAAAAGGTGGGCCTTGTGCAGGCAAAGCCTCTCCAAAACCTGGAGAACTTGGCTCACACTTTGGACAAGCTTTTTTATTGGCTTTCACAACCAAAACTTCTTCCCCTTTTCTGGAGTTCCCTCCAACTGCAGAGGAGACTTTAATCCAGTTGGATTGTTTTCTTTCTTGGTGCCATCCTGTCTTGAAACAATTGGTAGGACAACAGGAAAACACAGGCCACATTTTACATAGCTTGGCTAATCTGCGGCCTGGAAAAATTAGGAATAAAATTCCACAATCAGTGGAATCCCGGTTGAGCAATTCCTCTGGCCCAAAGTAATTGGTTTGGGGAGCATCCCAGTTGTGACATCAAAGGCAGGAATTAGGGGTAATGTACACCCTGAGTCCCCAGATTGCACTTAGCCAACTGGGGGCTGTTTCTTACACTCAGATCTGCTGCTCCTTTTTTCTTGGGCCCAGACCATGGGAAATTAGGCTATTACTTTTAACTGGCTCCCATTTTGTTGCTTCCCAAAACCCCCTCCTTTAAACTCCTAGCACTATCACCCCTCCTATGCATATAATGAAAGCAAGGGCTGTCAGGTCCCTTGCTTACCAATTCCAATTACCAAATAAAACTCCTGATTTTTCAAATTTATTTGTACTTTTGAAGTTTTATTAAATAACAAAGGTTATTGTCCTGACTCCTGCTGTTGTCCCTCCTCCCGCTTTCCTCTGGTCTGCCTGCCTGTCCACCCATGTTTTTTGTTGAGATTTGATCCAAGAGGATCCAAACTTGGTTCAAACCCTTGGAATAGTCCTAGTGCTTATGGTCTGTCTGCCTGGAAGTTTTGGTTAACCCTTCTTCTGCAACAATGTTGTCTCCTTTACATAAGCCATTTATGATGACTATGGTACCCATCTTTCTGTTGTTCTGGATCACAACCCCAGGTATTTGGAATAGACTTTCCTTGGCTGCGCAAAATTCTGTTCCCAACCCTGGTCTGCTCTCCAATACCTTCTGTTATTTGACTCAGGTTCCCACCATCCTTACCACACTTTTCCAGATGTCTTGGATAGGTCCTTAATCTGAGGACCTCTCATCCTTTCCAGAGTCAGGGACTGATGAATCCACTTTTTTGGACTTACACAACACCAAACTTACAACAGTCCCAAGTCACTCCCTCCCCTCCCCGCACCAAGTTTCTCCTGTGGGTCCAGATGTCTCTCCCACCCGGGATTTTTCTCTGTGGTTGCTTACTGGTGCTTTGGTTATGGCCTTGGACGCCTATTATCCTCCCTTTTCTCAGTCAGCCTCTTTTGAGAGGCCCATTTGAGCGGCTCTTCCAGTCCTGCACTGGATGGCATCCTGGTAGTTGGTTCTACCAGGATGGGAGCCAGACTTTATTAGTCTAGCCCCCATCTCTTAAAAATTTTATATCTCTCATTTCATCCTACTGGATGTTGTATCAACTCAGCCTCATCATCTTGAAGGTGTACATGTGTATATCAAACAAGTGATGTGCAAAAGACTAGGAAATGCCAAGTTTTCATCAGTACTACACAGTGGATAATCTACAGGTTAATATTGAATCAAGTCAGCTATTATATGGCGTATAATCCCCAATTTTAACTGTAATATTAATGAGCAAAAGGCTCGCCAGCCAGAAAAGAATCACTGATTGAACCCTAAAAATGGATAACAGAAATACCAGAATCCTACCTTCCAAAGTAGGAGGATAGAACTGGGACTATTTCTAAGTGTCAACCAAACACAGTGTAGTTTCCTAGCGCCATAAGAGGTGTGTAAAGATACAGCCAATTGATAATTGCCAGTAGGCTAGCTCAAGGAGAGTGTAGGCTGTAGCTGAAGTGCCATGTACGCCTTGTAAAGGCCAGTAGCAGCACACATGCCAAGGACAGCCAATCAGGATAGGCGTAGCCAGCAAAAAGGGACATATTGCAAAGGTAGCCACTGAGAACTGTCTTAAAGGACAAGAACAAGGGTTGTTACAGTATATATTGAAACAGACAACTGAAAGGATGCTAACAAGTTTTTAGTTACACCTGGATATATTGCAGCCGCTGGCTAGATTGTACTCCACTCCCAATAAACATAATTATCTTTAAAGTTATATTCTATTGTAGTCTGCAGTGCTTTGCATAGGATTAGGTAGAGTACATTGGTAAGGCTAACATCTATCTGTAGCTTTGAACATACCAGCAATAACCCAAGTTGCTCAACAAGGGGGTAAAACAAAAACTCAAAGAGGCTTCCTATAGCTTTATGTACTATGTTTTCCCAATGAACTACCTTAGTAGTTTGACATTTTTAGTTATGAAAATTATCTTCACTTGTGTTTCACTTGTTTTAATATTTTCAATTAGATTTGTAATAAAAAGATTGTTAGATTTAGCATTTCACCCCACTTGAGAGTTCAAGAAATCCTCCATACTCCTCCAAACTGGTCCCCAAAATTTGTGAGCTGGAATGTGAACCAATTTATGCTTCTGACTCCTTGACAGTGGATCAACTGAAAGTCTTTGCCCTCTACCTCCTTGTAGTAATGTGCTGCACTCTGCCATATCCAATCTTCAAAGACTACCATTTAAAATAAACATGCATCATCTCATCATTGGTAATGTCATCCTAATTTGGGTGTATATTCCCCATTTTATTGATTACGACGAGCTATCATTCTACTTCTCACTGACAATTTTATTTTAATGAGATGAAAAATAAGAATTCTAAACATTGTCTATGCTTGACGGAATCTATGTTGTAAGCTTTTTATTCCAGAAAGAATGAATTTGTTTATGACGTAAATAAATTTAATGTGTTATTTTTAGAAGTAGCCTTTAGGTGTGTAAATTTAAGTTAAATAAATTTAAAACGCAATACCTAAATAATAAAGGCTGATGATAGGGGATTGATTTTAAAGACTTGGCTGGTGGAACTATCGTAAATACTTTTATAGCGTTCTAGAAGACGGATCTGTTAGTGTCTTTTAATAAAGGGCAGTTGAAATGCGGACATCAATAAACGACCATTGAAGTTACGATATGCCGTGGTATCAAAGACGATGTAAAAGCCAGAAATCAGAGGGAAAGCATCGTAGATAATTTCAATATCTGGGAACAGACCAACGGAAGATGGAGGGAGACCTAGGGCCAAGTTACCAGTGCCATCACCGGCATCAATCTTGAGACCAGGCCATTCTTTGATACGGGGGAGAACAACCTCTACTAATTTATCTAAGAATGAATACATAGCACCACCAGTCAAGGTAACAGAGGCTCCGACTGGCATACCCTTACGAAGCTTCCACATGGCTACGTCGGATTTTGAATAGATAGTGGTGGCTTTTTCTCCAGAAATAGTTTGTAAGAGCAGGAATGCGCTAAGAAGCTGATACTTGTTACCAATAGCACCAGGCATCATGAGTTGAATCTGAATCTTGTTGAGCTCAGGAATAGTGAAAGGAGTAAGGGGTAATGGCAGAGGGCGTTTAGGTCTGATGCTCCCTTTCTTTTTCACAACTTTTCCATCTTCTCCAATTTTAGGCCCACGGAATTTATCCCGAATCTTGACAGGAGGAGGTGCAAGCTCGAATTCCTCCCCTGGATACTCATACTTCATGATCATAAGATTATCTTGTACGACATCGTAATAGTAGTCTTGAAGCCTATTAAACCCAATTCTTGTGCCAGATCTTTGCAGGTGAGGAGGAGCCTTGGTAGCAACTCCTCGAATTTGAGCCCCAAAGCCAATTTTAGGAGCAGGAAAGATCGGCAGCCGTAAGGCTGCCTGGAAAATTTTAGAGACAGGCTTCATTTAAACACTAGAAGTATTTAGTTAAGCTTTATTGGACTATATGTCAACGTAATTTGCTAGCTAAAAGTCAGCTAATATGTACTAGAGATGACTAAGATTAAGATTTTGAATTAGTAATACGCTGAAAATTTAATATTTTGAGGAGATAGATCAAATTTAGGGCGTAGACAAGCGAAAAATAGAAATAAGCAGACCTTATAAGCAAAAAAAGCAAATGTACTTTCCATAATAAAAATACCTAGAATATTTGCCAAATAAATATAAATGATTGGAAGTTAAATAGTCTTAATAAAGCCAGTTTATTCAACGAATGTCTTGGGATATAGCTCAATAAAATAAATGTTACAAAAATTTAAATAATCTGGTTTACCCTTAAACCTTTTTACTCCTCGGCTCTTAAAAAAGAAAATATTCAATTTCTCTTAAAGACATTTGAAATTTTACTCCAAGTGAGTTTTAGGTACGTGTGCTTAAAGCGAATCACTTAAAGCAAAAATGCCCAAATTGAAAATCCTTCAAGTAGGGTGTGTATAGGGCTGCTTCGGCCAAGCCCCGGGCAGCCGCGGCCAGTTTCTAGCTCTGAGTCACTCCTAAAAAAGATTTATTTTAAACATTTTAAATATGTAGTGTTTCCGTTTTGATTGTAGCTGCCCAGAGCCGAAAGCTGGCCGGGGCTGAGCCGAAGCATCCCTAGGTGTGTATCTTTGCTGGAGTTAGAACCCCTAATTTATTTAAAATTAAATCGGAAATATTTATATTTTACACAGTAATTTATAGAACCCGAAAATAAAAAAATAATCCAGCCTAATTGGCTGGAATATCCCCAGTTGATTAAAATTGCAATATGAAACTATAATTTGATTATATAATTGAATCAAAACAAAATCTAATTACCTTAGAATAAAATCAACTGAGCTCAAGGTAAAAATTTATACTTATTTGATTAACAATATATTTAGATACGCTTCCATTTTTGATTTGAGCTGAGTGAATTTTTAATCTGAATTGATTTTCAACTCTCCCATGTTTGAAAACTACTGTATATACATCAGATATATAATATAAATATGCTATAGATCTATTAAATTTTTATAATATATGATTTAAAATATGAAATTTAGAGTTGTATAATTTTATTTGAGTTGCAAATTCACTCAGCTCAAATCAAAAATGGAAGCGTATCTAAATATATTGTTAATCAAATAAGTATAAATTTTTACCTTGAGCTCAGTTGATTTTATTCTAAGGTAATTAGATTTTTGTTTTAGGCTGTCTTTATTTTTTCATCCTCACAGGTTTGAAAACTACTTGTAGTGTACCTGCTGCTCAGAGGCCACCAAGGTGTGTCCTGGGTCAAAGCCAGGGTTTGGCTGGGTTGTGGTGCCATACTTCATATGAGAAAGCTCCAAGAAAAGAAAACTATTGTGTACTGTAGTTTTAAAACCTGTTGAGATAACCAAATATTATTCAGTTTAGAACGCATAGGTTCAGTCACACAACAAATTTCAACTTTTTAGATAGAAATACAAGCTAGTTTCACAGAAAAAGTGTTCTATTTGGTAAAAATGTCCAATCACACAACAAATTATGTAAACTGAGAACAAATATATGATGATTCAACAACAAATACACCAAGTACTAAAACAAATGAGTTTCAGTCACAAACCAAAGCTACTATGTTTTCCATGACCTTTAAGAACAAAATGAACTCAGTCAAAAAAGTTACTAACTTGATCCAACAATGAGCCCTAATAGCAACTGAAACAGAAAACAAAAAATATCAAAACAAATCAGTGAATCTATAATACTGTTACCTGTTCATCTTAATTAAGACATACAATATAGAATATGAAAAGTAAATAAATGTTCTGAGTATCTGTTTTGGGATTAAAACTATAAAAAAATCAAATTTATCAAAACATACAATTAACAATTCACATTTACAGCCAAAAATAATTAATATATAAAATTTAAAACCTAATATGGATTAATTGGTAGCAACTACAAGTGTTTATGCTACTATATATAAACATATAAAAATTATAATAAATAAATTATATAGATAAACTGATTTTAATTTTAATTTATTTTTATACCAGAATAGACACATCTTAACAACAGAGCCAAGGAGCCAAAGGAGTATGCCACATACATGTATGCCCTCATGGGACAAAGAACAGAGTGGCTGTAGTCCAGGAGGTGGACAGTGGGAGTTGTGTTGAATCAGGTGCTGAAACCCAAGCTACATGGGCGTCACAACAAACCCAGGGCAGCCAGACTGAAAAAGCATCTAGTATTAACCCCAGAGTCCCAAAGCTGTCTAGAAAACACACCAAAGTCACCATCACTAAAATAGTAAGCAACACCATCACTGAAAGGGTGTTCTTTGTATACAACCATGTATACTGCCAAGATGGTATTTCTGCTAGCATTATAGAGTGTGTGAAGCCTGTTCTTGATACCACATACAAGCCTTACATTAGTGATGACAAAGGGCAAGACAATGACAAGGAGTCACAGTATTACCAAACTTTGAATGGGAAAAAGGTGCTAAAAAAGATTACTGTGTTCTACAGCCAAGTGCATATGCCCTGTGTCATGGTAGAACCCAATGAGTTTTTACCTAACACCAAAAAGCCCAAGTACACTGTTATTCCCAACTCCACCTGTGAGACCCTTATCCGGCTTATCAAGAAAAACTGGAACTGAAAGAAGGCTGCAGCTATTGTTGGTATTTTGGAGAGATTTGCACATTGGCTGTATAATACATACCTGAAAACCGGTACTGTTCTCCTTGCGTAGAAATCCCAGTGCAAGCCAACCATCCTGGATAAGGAGCATATCTGGGTAATCAGGCAGCAGTTCAACAGAAATTTATATCTTGAACTGGAAAATAAACAGTACATGGTTAAATCTTTTTTGGAATTGAGGCCTCAATTTTGACTTCTTATTGTGTGGTAAAGAGTTTGATATTCTCTTGAAAAACTTGGGGTTTCTCCATACAATTTGAATAGCCCAACCAATATAGAGGACCAACAAAAATATACTGAGACATATACTGCGCTAAAGGACAAGGGCACAGTAAAATTCTAATACATTGATGAATTTTCCTTTGTATTATCAATGCACAATGCCTACAGCTATGTGCCCAAAGATGTCAAGGATAGTGTATCCTGGCATGTGTCTGTTTGTGATGTGCCCTACTCAATGATAGCCCTTCTTGGTCCTCTCAGCATTAAATTATACCAGATTATCAAGGGTTCTCACAATAGTGATACCTTCATTAAATTTCTCTGATTGGTTTGGGAGCACCTCATGCTTACTATCTCAGGGTTCACCAATATTATTGTGTTGGATAATGTTGGGCTTCACAAGGTGACTGATATTCTTGAGGAATTCCCAATAATTGAGATAGCTGTGGAAATTGGCCAGCAGTAATTGGCTACAAGGCTTATGTGTCACAGTAGGTTCCATAATGCCTGGGATTACTCGCCCTAGTTGCAAGGCTCAAAAGTCATGCAAACCATTCACCAGGTTAACCAATTTAACAGATTTGAATCAAACTGTCAATTGTAAATGGGCTAATGCCGCTCTGGTTTTCTATCTGGATTTGATTCCCCCTTGCAAGTTGACACTGATAAATAGACATAATCTGAGAGTCACTCAATAAAATCTCATTTATCAGAACAGACATCAGAAATTAGTCACTCAAGGGTTTTTTGCGTACTGGACCAGGTACTCTTTGAATGATGCAGACAGAATAGGAGCCATGGATTCAGGTGGTATTGCTTAGTCGGAATTTGGTACATATCAGAAATTTTTTACTGTTCAACTCTTAAGAGTTGAGTCCTCCCTAAAAATTTACTCAAATAAACCAAATATTCTCCTGGTCTAACTTTATTTTATAATTCATCCTGTAGTTGGCCTACTCTGCTACATCCCGTATAATTTGATCCTAAGTCAAATCATTACTGGAAGATGGGGACCCACTGTTGGTAATTTGTTGTTGGCGCCTCCTAATGTTACTCCAATGGCCCAGAATCTTGATGTCTTCCCTGCAGAATCTGAACCAGAGACAGTTTTTACTTCTCAATGTCCCAAGTTTTACGCAGAAGATACGTTAATTCCCTCCCAGGACATTTAACTAGGACTTTTCTGGCTGGGCTTGATCATTTTGCTTAACCCTAGTGTATCCTTTGGGAATTTTACCAAAAAGTATCTGAAGCTTTGTTGGTGGTTAATCATCAACTACATGTGGATTTGGGTGGTGATTCTCTGCCACATGGAGACTGCTTCTTATTATCTGTTGATTTCTGTCACACTATGTGCCTCTTATTTCTTCCCGCATATTCTCATTCCTGAACCCAATTGAGGAGGTCTTTGGATGGATCAAGCATGCTGTCAAGTGGGAGACATCAACTGGGCCCAAGGTCTTGTTTGATTTGCTGTAGGTTTGGACCCATACCCTTCCAGCTGAGACTGTGGCTAAATTCTACGCCCATTCTGATTTGTTTATCCCTGCATATCTTGTTTAACAGCCAATTAATTAAATATGTGGCTTAGCTTTTTAATCTATTGTTTAATATTTGTTTTCAATAGTGAATTTATGAAACATGCTTTTTATAATTACACATAATATACTGTCAATTATAATAAAAAAATAACAAAGCAAAGAAAAATTATTAACTGAAAATTTTAATATTTTAATATTTATTTATTAGGTTTTAGATAATTGTCTGAAAATATAGTATATTTTAATGAAAAAGATATATAAGTATTATGATATTTGAATAGGATTTGATGAGATTTATTGGGGGTTTGATTGGTGGAATTCTAGGACCTGTTTTTGAATTGAAGTGTTATTTATATGGCTAAGGCATAGGTTGACATGGCTTCCAGATTATATAACTTGCGGCAACTTAAATACAGAAACACTGTGAAACAATTGGACAGGAGGATATTTTTAGGTGGAGCTGAAATTCCATAAGTGGCTGCAAGAATAACTGTGTCTTGAATAATGTGTTCAATTGAGCTGTAACCAGGTGCAATCATTTTTCCATCTAGATAGTGCTACATTTTGTCCAGTTTAATTATAATGTTAAGTGTGTTGCAAGCCTCTTCTTTAATCCCCATCATTATAACAAGACCTAGGTAAACAATTAATTGAAGTCTCTGGACTGCAAAAAGGGCCAAGAACTCACAAATTTTATTACATAGTGTACATATTTTATTTTTCAGTGACATTATTGCAAAGGTTTTTTCTATGTTCATTGGGATTTCAGTCTTGCTGGAGCACCAGGAGACCTCAACGTCTCCCAGGACACCCACAACACGGGCCAGGACAGGAGAAGAACTACTGGTAAGGTCAAGTACTTTTTCTTTAAAATTTTCTAGTATGTGCAATATTGTGTATTTAGGCGGGGGAAAAAACTGACTTCTTATTGTCCTCTCTCCATTTTGGGTAAGTTGTGATACAACATGGTGTTGACAAAGTCCCATTCAAGGAGAAAAATAGCTTGCAGAATTTGGGGGGCAGAACATACTGGCTGAGGTGGAGGTTAGGGGCCGCAGCCAAAGCCAAGACCTGCCATTCAGTGTCATTTGGTATTAGTTGGAGCTTTGCAAGTTTTTCTGATTTCATAGGGTAATTTGTTTCTAATTTTTTATCATTTTAGAGCTGGTGTCCGGACCAGCTGACGCCCTATGTGGGGAACATAGTTGCTGTAAAAGGTTTGGGGTATGTAGGGTTTTAGGTATTAGTGGACTACTTCTTTGTTTTCTTCTATAAATAATAAAAGTTAGTATAATCTTTTTATTTATTTAATTTTTTATTTTTTACCTTCTTCTATATCTTTACCTGTTGCCTCTTTGACAGGGGCTGCTTCATGGGACTTGTCACTTGATGGTTGCTGGTCTTCTTCTGTTGGTTTCTTTTTTATTTTATTTTTTAACTGCTCAAAAATATCTGGATTCTTTGCCCATACCTTGACTACCACAAACCCCAGTGGCTTAAACTGCAGGTCTTCAAGAACATCTTCTGAACGTTTAGGAGCCTGGTCACAAGTTTCTCTATTTATTGGGTATCTTGTTTTTAAGGCCTTCACTATAATTTTGTTTAATTTTCACCTTCTAGCACCACCTCTTTAAGCTTGTTCTTCACCTTTTGATTAAACTCCTTAATATTGGCCACTGCTGTGTCCAACTCTTTGATCAGTGTTTTCACTTCCGCCATGTTCTTCTTGTGCTCCCTCCAGCCCCTTTTATAACAATAAAAACCATGCCCAAAAAGGCATTCATGCTTTTAAATTTAATAATACTGAATAAATATATCATTAAATATAACTATTTAGTTATATCAACTTTAAGTGCATAATATTAAATTGATATTAGTATTCCATACAGTGTTTTTATATATCAAAAAGACTTCAGGTATTATAAATGACATGCTTTGTTATAGTATAACATCATTTGTTTTTAACTTACTATATTAATTATAAGCTGGAACAGAAACTTAATAAAAAGATATTATTCACTTTCTGGAGTTATATGTAAACTATATATTTCAGAAAAGGTTTGTTGCACTTTGGATATTGGGGCAACTGATTTCAGTTACAATAGTAGTAGGGCGCAAAGTACTTGTCTTGAACACTGTCATATGTGAGGATATGATTAGTATTGTGACATAAGAACATATAGGAAAAAGAATCAATAATTACTTTTGAGAAATGGCTTCTGATCAAACAGAAGCACTTTTTGATATGTCAAAGGTGGTTCATTATTATCATAGGCAATGTATTTATATCCCCCTGGGGGAGCGTCTACCTGAGCTGTTGGCAATATCTTCTAGGACATTCCAACATGCTCTTATTTTGGGTAATTGGTGATCTGGGTTTAGTTGTTTCAAACAGATCAACCAATGAGATTTAATTGATTCACCCAGCACAGGTGGCCCTTGCTGGTGTGGAGGTCTGGTACATTTTAGGATCACTCATTCTGCTTAATTTGTGCTTTCATGTTGACTGCTTAGAAATACAGTCAAATTAGGGAATATGAGATTATGAGAAATTGAACCCAGCACCTCAGCAACTGATGTAAAAGTAGGGCAGGGCTTGGGCGCTTACAAGATTTGCAAGGCGGCGCCGCACGCCTGCAAACATTTTCAGTTGGCGCTATGGGGCTTGATGTATTATTAGATTAATGTTTTGGCACCTAAGGTAACAGTCAGCTGGTGCCGCAGTGCCTGCAACTTTCCAAGATGACGTGGCGGGAAACCATGTATCATCTAGGCGCTGCAGCAGTGCTTCTTATTGGCTTTAGTGTGATGCAAGTCAGCAGACTACTGCTGGTCCAATATATATATGTATTTTATATTAACAATTTATGGAGTCTGACTGTTATAATTCAGTATCTTCAGGCTCTGCCATAATTGGGATCATTGATTTTTATACTGCTAATTTATATTGTTAGCTGCTGAAATCTTAAACCGTGAGTTCTGTCATAATTGGCATCATTGCTTGGACAAAATTCCCAATAAGTTCTATGTAGTGAAGTGGATTATTTGTTTATTAGATTTTTTTGTGTCTGTGTATATATTATAAATTCAATTGTTGGGTAACTCTACAATTAAGTGAATTTAAGAAACTACAAGTGCAAAAGACCAGCCAAAAAGAATTTGCATTAATTGCCTGTTGTCTTTGATTATTGGCTCAGACAAGATAGGCCTCTGTTATTGTGCCCAGTTTAACTTAGTAAATTGAGCCTGTTGGCAAAAAACTTTCTGTTTTTTGCCAACAGGCTTAATTTACTAAGTTAAACTGGGCACAATAACAGAGGCCTATCTTGTCTGAGCCAATAATCAAAGACAACAGGCAATTAATGCAAATTCTTTTTGGCTGGTCTTTTGCACTTGTAGTTTCTTAAATTCACTTAATTGTAGTGCTACCCAAAGATTAAATTTATAATAGAAAATAATATTAAATCAGCTGGATTAAACTTGTGGCATTATTAAAATCATTCATTGTTATAATTAAATGTAAAAAATATATTATCACATTAAAAAATACCTTAAAGTTAAAACAATATATATTGTATAATTATTTTTTTAGGGGACAAGGTTTAATTGACAAAATGGGTGAGTAGTGGGGGCAAACTAGTTTGCAGGCTGGGTTGTGAAAGAGAACTGGATTGGCAGGAGGTTGGGCTTTGGTCAACTGGGAGGGTTGACTAGGGACTGGGGCAGTTAGAGGTACTAGTGAGGTGTTGTTGCCTTGAATGACTTGGAAAAATTAATGGTACATGACATCATATTCTTGCTCAGGGAGCACATTGATTTACTTGTATGTCAGGGACTCACAAGGGGCAGCTGTGGATCCTTTTATGATTGGTTATTATTATGGTCATGGAGGGCCATCTTGGTGAACATGCTAGCAACCTTATGACAGAAAAAAGCACAGTGTGGTTGTGGGCAGCAAGAATCACCCAGTTGAAAGTTGTGGGGTTGTTCTCTCTTATTGTGTCCCCAATGTTAAAGAACAATACTTCTCCCATGAGTAAATCGGCATGGCTGGCAGGATAAATTGAGATGTCGTGGCTGCCTGCTCAGATCTTCTCTTCAGCCACTTCAGCACATTCCATTTGATGGCTCAGAAAAATTCTGAATCTGGAATTGCCTGAGCTCCAGATACCAAGCAGGTCTGATAGGAATTTTCTGTATCAGTACCCATTGGTGTAACTGGGTGTGGTTTTGTAAAATACAGTCCCTTTTGAGAAAGCTTCTAGAAATGAAACAGTGAATATTATCTTCTTTTCCTTCTTTTTACCCTTGAGGGTGTTCTTTTCCCCCAAAGTCTCATAATCTTTACATTTAATGCCAATTTATAATATAATATAAATATGACATTGTCTGAAATACTGTACAGGCAGTGGTTAATAGTGACACCAATCACTGGGCTGTATGATGAATCAGAGTCACCATCACATTCATCAACTGACCAATTAGATAGAACCAGAATTCCAACAACAAGCCCATGCATCCAGAGCTGTGCAGTGCAGCAGGCAATGAAGATGCTGTGGGGCCTGGGTAGGCAATGTACCTCAGTTATTCAGAGGTAGGGGTCCCACTGAAGTAGGGCAATATTTATAGGATAGACATCCTTGATCTAGGAATCAATTTGCTTCTTTGGCTTTTTGGTAAGCTTTTCACAGCCTCTCTTCAAGAAGGCTCAGAATTCATGTCTTACCACTGCCTTGGTGAATTTTAGGCAGGTGGCATTTTCAGCAAAAGCTAGGCCACTCTGTTTGAAACTCATAATCTTCTTTATGACCTCATTGGTTAAAAAGGCATTGTTTTTGGGGACCATTGGGCATAAGGAGACCCTGATTGGGAAGGGCTTGATTTGATTTTCCCAAATTGTCAAGTGATAGTTGGATTAAGCTAGAGGGGGCCACAGTTGCCCAGTCTCCAAAATGTGGCACAGGCTTGGGTTGGGCCTGGTCTCAGGAGTCAACATACTGGCTGTCGTAAAAGCCACCCATGGCAGGGCCTGGTGACTCATACAACTTGGCCTCCTCACAACTTATGTTAAATTGGGTGTACATGAGAGCCATGGCAACTGTGTTCCCTTCTTTAGTAACATAGGCTTGGAGTAGCTTCTGGTATTGCTCCTCAACAATATCAAAGTTATTTTCACTTTTGAAACCTAATGTAAACAAAAAAGCAATAATTTTTTTTATTAAAAACAGAAAACCAAAGTATTTCCATAGTATTAATTTTATTTAAGTGTGTGCTCTTATTTAAGACATTTTCTCAGATATGAATGGCCAAATTTAGAAGCGCATACATAGAAAATAATGTTGTAGTTCCCTGAATAGATTTTGGTGGATTCACTCCTGAAATCCACTATTTCTAATTTGAGTCCCAAAATAATCAAGATTGTCAAAAAATAAGTTGTTTCTTGTTTGAACATATCACTTTTGTGACTGAACCTTATTTGTTCTCTGTTAGTATCATTTTTGTTACACAATAATTATCACATTTGGTGTAGATTGATTCAGAATGTGAATAGTTTGTTTTTATTTTAGATATAGAGTCCTTTTGTTTGCTGTCTCATTTCTGAGATTTGGTAATTGGTTTAAATTTTGTTGTGTGATTGACTATTTTTATAATCCAGACCTAGATAAATGTAAGTTTTATTGAGTAAATTGACCTTCAACTAGTTCCAGTTGAAATTTGTCGTGTGACTGAACCTATGTGTTCTAAACTCAATAATATTCATTTATCTCAACAGGTTTGAAAACTACTGTAATTCTTTAAGTCAAAGTATTGGTTATAATATAAATGGCTGTTAAAATCAAGAAAATACCTTGGAAAAAGTCTTAATATGGTAACAATCTATGAAAATAATTGGAACTACTTTATTAAAATATCAAATAATATGTACTAAACTTAAATCAGCAACATTTTTATAAGCCTTTAATTATGGTTAAACAATTTTATGGTTATTTAATTTAAACTAGCGTTCAAAAAATGGTTATTTAATTTAATTCTATCCCTAAATGTAGTATTTTAAGTTTACAACAAAGTTTCGTTTTAAATCCAGTTTATGATTTAAAATCTTATGGTAGACTAAATTGATTTGAGGAGTTTAAAATTAGTTATAAAATTCATCATTCATTTTCAAGCCAAAGCTAGTTGAGTGCTTCTGTTGTAAAGAAGTCAAGATAAGTGGGAAAATGTTGACTTTACTATTGCTTGGGATAGGGTTTAAATGGGCTTGTAGATTGATTCGATAATCCAAAATTCCTATTGATTTTGATTCCTCCCAACACTTCTAAACAAATGGCAAATCGGACAAGCCATTTTCAAATAACCTTCATAGTGCTTATAAATATATCAACTCAACTTTAGTTTGACTTAATCAAATATCAATATGAGTAGCGAAAACGGTCCAACGAAACTTCACGAAAAAGATGAAGTGCTTGAAAACCTTGTTGAAGAGCCTTTAGATTTAGTTCGATTAAGCTTAGATGAGCGCCTTTATGTCAAGATGCGTGGAGATAGAGAGCTTAAAGGAAGGCTACATGTAATTTATAACTTGTTTCATAGTCTTTCAAATGAAAAAAATCGCCTTAATTGTTTTTGAAATTTTTAGGCCTATGATCAGCACATGAATATGGTTCTAGGAGATGTCGAAGAGATCATAACTGTTGTTGAAGTCGATGAAAATACAATGGAGGAGACTTTCCGAGTAAGAAACCTTTCTAAAGACTCTTAACTTTTTTGATTAATGACTTAGTATGAAATTCATCTAAAATTGATCGTTTGTTCCGTTTACTTCTCTAAATTTAAGACTAGAATGTCCATCGCAAAATGGATATGCTTTTTGTTCGAGGTGATGGCGTGATTCTGGTAAATCTTATATTTTTATTTTTACTTAAAACTCTGAATCAAGGTATCTCCTCCTCCACGCGCCTGAAAAGATTTATATTAGCAAGGGTTTAATCCGTCTTGTCAAGGTGACTAGATAAAAGCTCTATCTTCTTTGCCAAATCCCTTACATTCTGTAAAACTTAACTTTCTTAATTTAGGTATATAATTAAATCAATTGCAATTATGTGCTCTTAATGCTAAAAATGCCTCTAGACCCAGGTAATTTATTTATTTATTTTTATGTTTATTGCTGGCAAGCCAAAATTATGAACAACTTTATTTTTTGCCAAAAAATGTACTTCCATATATATTTTAAAAGCTTTAAAACCAAAGCCACACATATTCACCACATCAGCTAAATTTGCATACCATGTACTTTTTGAATTCCATGATGCTAAAAAAGTTACATATTTAAATAAATGCTGTTTAAACTGGGTTTAGGGTCATTTTAAGAGGCCCAAATATATGGGTCGTTAAATTAGAGATTAGGCCTTTTTCTAATACACATGCCATCCAATTCATAGCACAACACAGTTTGATTCTGAAAAATAGCTCCTTACAAGTATTAATTTTAAAATAGAAATAACTCAATAATAAGTTAATCTTTTACATACTGTAAACTATCAAAATGAAGCTAAGAGTTATATCTTTATATTGAGAGAAAATATAAATTTATATACTCATTAAAGCAAAAGCAATTTAAAAGAGCATAGGCTAGATTTTATATTATTTGATAATAATATAAAATAGATCACTTTAAAACCGACAAATGTATAAGTTTTTACTACACAGTATACAATTTTTATTTGTCAAAATTAAAGATAAGATCAAGAGCTTTATTTTTGCATTTTATTTTCTTCAAAAAGCTCAATTTTTTAAGATTTTATGATAGTTTGAAGTTATATTGTTTTTATCACTGTTTAGATTAATTATAAGGTTCAAGTGAGCTTCAAACCTCAAATTCAGTATTCTTTAAATGGAATTCTTTGATAATTATCATTTTAAAAACATGCTGAAGAGTTACAGTTAAGTGAATACATCATTTTAATTGATTTGCATTGATTACAATGAGGATATGATGTAATACCAATGCTTAGCAGCTCCATATTTATCACTTGTGCTTGAAAACTGGAGATTTCATTAATTCTGCAAATATAAATCCAAGCCTAAACTATAGTAAAAGCTATCACACCATTTTTTCTAGCATTGCGTCATTTAGCTTAGTAGAAAAGAACCAGAGCACTACAAAGCTTCTAATCCAAAAGACCCTATTCAAAGGCCACATTCAGATAAGAACTACTCCTTCATTAAGGCACATTCAAGAGATCTGACCTATTTATAACATCAAAGTTTTACTATGTCTTTGGTTAATTTTCTTCTGCCATGCTACCCTTTTTCCCTTGAGAGCCTCAGCAAAAAAGAAATAATTACAATTTTAAAAAATGTATTTCTCTTTATTGCTGGTGATGTTCTTGATACTTTCATTAATCACTTCCTCACTCAAACTGAATTTGGGAGATCACAGTTCCTGCCAACTATTCAAAATCAAAAAAGCAATGAGTTCATTGAAACTTGAAAGGCCTAATCAAGACCTCTCCTTAAAAGCATCTTCTGGCCCTGCAATCTCTGGTTATATTCAGCTACTTTCTAAAAAAACTTAATAACATGGGATTCAAATGGCTAAAAGTGAGTTTTTTTACTCAAGAAAGATAAATAAAAATGTAAATACATCATTGAATAAAACGCTAAAAAATAATAACTATATTTGAAAAATTGCTGAAAATTTCTTTTGAAACAAGCCTGTTTACAAAAAAAAGAACAAGAAAGTATTTATAAATATATTAGAAAAAGAAACGAGTTAATACTCAACAGCAATAAAAAATTCTCTCTTAAAAACAAAAAAGAAATATATCAAAGTACTGTAGATTCAGACCCTGTTGGCAAAAATGCAGGATTATCAAATTCTTTTGCTTGAACTTATTAACTTATTGGAATATTTTCCATCTTTTTATATAAAAGGCAAGTCGTTATGGGATAAAACTTACTCCATTAAGATGGTTAATTCAGGCAAAAGAATTTGATAATCCTGCATTTTTGCCAAAACAGTTCTGAATTTACAGTATGAAAATAAAAAATAAGTCTACAATACAGTAGTTTTCAACCCTGTTGAGATAAACAAAAAATCTCAGTCTAAAAACTAATACAACTCAGTCTAAAAACTAATACAACTCAGTCTAAAAAAAAAATAAAAAATTGAAGAATTTATATTAAATTACAATAGATTTGGATCCACCTTGATTTTGCTTTTAGACTGAGTTGTATTTGTTTTTAGACTGAGATTTTTTGTTTATCTCAACAGGTTTGAAAACTACTGTATACATTTCAACTTTTTATAAACTAATATCAAAAAATATGATAAAGAGTAAAAAGCTGACATTGTAATATTTGTAATTTAAAAATATCTTTAGAAAAAAGAAAAGAAAAATATGAAGGTAAAAATTTACCATTACCAGAATCTATAAATAATGACTTAAAGACTATTAATCAGCATCATGACTTTTATGTACATCAAAATAGGGAATATAAAAAAGATATTAATGAATTAAATGATGAAACTTGTGTTATAGTCATAGATTATAAAGAAAACTTAAAGGTTGAAAGTTGTCTAATTGAAATCAACAATTATTTTTATTCAAAAAACCCATTTATTTATTAAGTTCTACACTAGTTTTTAAAGAAAATAATAAATTTACTTGTGAGTTTCATGGTTTTTATCTCAAATAATATCTATAAAATTTTTATTTTCAAGTAAGTATTTTATAAAGATCCTTAAATTAGATAGATTTAAAAAATAAAAAATATTAAGGTGTGGATGTAATACTCCAATATGTGAGAAATCCCTTTAGCTAAGTGAGAGAACAGGTTGGAGAACTGGAACCTGGTGACAGCTGTGATAATGAGGTAGACTATCATAAACCAGCAAAACACCTTGAAATTCATTTTAAAACTGCCAAAACATCTGAAAAACTACGTGAGAATGTAATACATTGTGGAGTATACAGTGAGAGATGTGGTTGATATGGGTAGCATCAGGGGGGTATAAATGTACAGTAAAAGAGGCTAGTTATGATTTGCCCTCATAATACATGTCTTTGATGGCTTTTGGCATGAGCCCATACTGGGTGAAGGTTTGCTGATGGTGCCCAATCCCAAGACATACTGTTAGCAAAGCAGAAAAGATAAGATGGTTCATCTTTTTTCCTGGATAGTGAAGACTAAAGCTTAGTAGTCTTTTACTTCTAGCTTTAAGTAAAAGGTTTATTTATGTTATATTACTTACGGGAATATTTTTTCAATGATAGAACAACCTATCACTGAGAGATAATAACTTATTATACTGCAAATTCAGAACCTGAACGTAAAAATGCGGGATTGTCAAATCCTTGGTCCAAATTTTGAATCACTTTTGCGGGCAACTCAGCTGAGTGAAAAATAAAATATTTAATAAAATCAACCATTTAATTCAACTTTTTTTGATTTATTTAAATTGGCAAATCTCAAATCTCTTGAGCAGATAACTCAACTAACAAAGGACAAAACACAGCAAACAAATGCAGGATACATAAATCATAAATGTGGGATTCTAATGTACAATTTGAGATTTTCTGTATGTCAAACAAATCATAGACATCATGTAAAAATTAACAAATCTGAAATTGTGGGATTGTCAAATCCAAGAACCAAGTTTCAAATCATAATTGCAAGAAATTTGAAATAAATATAATTTATGGGTGTCTCTAAAAGGATGCCAAAGGATCTAGAGTGGATTTGTGCTGATTCTTTTAAAAATCACAAACATTCCCAAAAATCACCCTATTCTGTTTTAGGTCAGCTAAAATTTAGATCATAATATTCACAAAATTAACATATATAACAATAAAATTGACTAAAATATACATTTCTCTTCTTGAGTTTAAAATTATAATAAAATTTTTATTATATCTTCTTCCAACACCAACCAAGTCAACAAGCTGTTCCCTGGCCTTGACAAAATCATGCAGGGCTACACTGGGTCTCTTAACAATGAAGCCTCCCTCTATGGCCACTCCCAACCCACAGGCCTCTCTGCAAGCATCACCCAGGAGTGTGTTCTTTTTCCCGCATCCTCAAGCATGGCCCTGTTTGCCCATCACGCACAGGCAGCCGCCAACCCAAACCATGTATCAACAATGACATCTGGAACCAGCCATTTGAGCCATGAGGTCACCCAGGGAAGCCCAAATCCAGAAACAGCCAATCAGATGACAGTGTCTGGTTCTCAAGGCAGACACACCCCACCTCCAGCCAATCAGCCTGCAAGGCGCAGAAAAAAATTAATCACTCCAGAGATTGTTCTTGAAATGGTTGAAAAGCGAGAGATGCTTATGTCCCTCAGGGAAATTGCGGCCACAATGGGTTTTGCAAAGTCCACTGTGGCTGCAACCCTGCAAGCCCACGTCAACTGTGGCCCCCTACCAAGAAGACCTCAACTGGTGCCCGTACTTTGACCAAAGGTGACACAGCCCATCCCCTTATTATGGCCATTATGGAACGTGACCCTTGGATGCCCCTGGTCCAGGTACGTCTCCAGCTGGGACTTCACAGCATCTTCACCAACAAAAGAACGGTGAATTTGTGGATGCACAGAGGTGTGGTTACTGTAAATTCAGAACCTGAACGTAAAAATGTGGGATTGTCAAATCCTTGGTCCAAATTTTGAATCACTTTTGCGGGATAGCCTTTTTTTAATTAAATTGATTTTTTTGAGTATTTTTTTGAATTTTTAAAAATGTGGGAACTCATAGACACTTTGCAAAGTTCAAGTCAAACTGCATATTTTCAATGGACAAAATGAATTAACTGGAATCAGATTTGAAGCGTTCAAATTCATCAACCATTTCCATTAAGTTTACTATGTTTTTTGGAATTGCAGAATTGTCAAATCCAAGAACTGAATTTCAAATTGCTTTTGAATGCCACTAGTAAACTCAAATAAGAATTGCAGGAACTGGAATCCAAATTGAATGTACAGTAAGTAACTAGGAAAAATCAACCTAAATCAAGAAGCTCCACTCTGGATAAAATCAAATGAAAAATCCAATCTAAACACCCATGTTTAGACATGAAATT
Source organism: Entomophthora muscae (assembly GCA_014839935.2). Classification (NCBI taxonomy): domain Eukaryota; kingdom Fungi; phylum Entomophthoromycota; class Entomophthoromycetes; order Entomophthorales; family Entomophthoraceae; genus Entomophthora; species Entomophthora muscae. Next base: position 68,523 of record QTSX02003779.1, on the reverse strand, counting down.
AAGTGAAATGAAAAATTATCTAAACTGGAAATGATGCAATATTCTGCACTTTAAATCACTAATATAGTGACCATAAAACCATATAATGATTTATGAGCTACTCTCCTGATGACGCAGAACTTTGTTTCAAGGAAGAAGGAGAGGGGGGAAAGATAAACCATTAATTTACTAACTATGTATTCATGTATTGCTACTAAGGATACTTTATTATTAGCGTCTTCTGAAATCTACTGTAATCAAGCATCTAAATTTTAACCGTCCTAAAATGGAATAGGGTAATTTTTGAGAATGCCTATGATTCCTAAAAGAATTAGCACAAATCCACTCTATATCCTTTAGCATCTTTTTTGAGACACCAATAAATTATATTTATTTCAAATTTCTCGCAATTATGATTTGAAACTTGGTTCTTGGATTTGACAATCCCAAAATTTCAGATTTGTTAATTTTTACATGATGCCCATGATTTGATTGAAATACAGGAAATCTCAAATTGTACATAAGAATCCCGCATTTCTGATTCATGTATCCTGCATTTGTTTGCTGAGTTTTGTCTTTTGTTAGTTGAGTTATCTGCTCAAGAGATTTGAGATTTGCCAATTTAAATAAATCAAAAAAAGTTGAATTAAATGGTTGATTTTATTAAATATTTTATTTTTCACTCAGCTGAGTTGCCCGCAAAAGTGATTCAAAATTTGGACCAAGGATTTGACAATCCCGCATTTTTACGTTCAGGTTCTGAATTTACAGTACCGCCAGAATTCTATCCAATCAGGTTCTTGATGGCCCCAGTTTGGTGGATACTGACCTATACAATTTGAACATCATCAATTTTATTAAAGGGAGGGCAATGAGGGCCCGTAATGACGTCATCTTTCTATCATACACTAAGATTTCTGCAAGTATCTAAGGCTATGGAGAGAAGCGTATCCAGTCTGACATGTACAAGTGAGGCCCAATCTTGTATTGTTTTGTTGGGGTTTTATTGGCAGTTTCCCCATTGAGTGTCAATCATTACTCCATGATGTCAAACACCGCAGATGGGTATGCCTACCAGACAGAGATCAAGGCCATGCCAGAGGAGTGGGCCAAACAAAACGCTGTGCACACAGTTGTACTTAGTGCTGAGATGGAGCAGCGGGAATGGACAACCCAAGAAATCAGGGCTGTGGGGCATACCTGTTGGTCCTACCCCACCAACCACACCAATATGCATCTGTCGTGAATAACGGCATTCATCATGTTTCAATTTTGCCTTTGGTGGGCCATTTTGAAGATGAATCTCTTGCTTTTGCTTTTAACCCTTGAAATGAACTGGTTTCTGCTTCAGGAAATATGATTGTTCGGTTTACTGATTCTACTCAACTCACTCGCCCCACTCATGCTTGTGGCAAGTGATCCTACCATCCTGGTAGTGTTTTGTGGTATTCCTAACCACTATATAATCCATTTCCTATTCTATCAATAAAATTAAGTTCTATTCAAATTTTTGTCTTTGTGTCTTCTGTACTTTTGTGCCTCTCTCTAGCCACGCCTAGTAGAGATTATTCATCCAGGGCCGCAAGGTAAACACATTTGCCTTCCCTGTCATCTAACCAAGACTTAGTACAAATCCAATCCTAAGGTTAGGATTCCCCGTTGTGTATCTGTGCCGCGCCTCAGAACACAACAGCATCTTGCAGATGTATGTCTCTAAAATTTTGGTTCCACCCTCAGGCGCTTAAAGCCTGCCACCTACAACAAACTATGCACCTGAATTGATAAGGGTTATGAGCTTTTCCCTTCAGTGTCCATTCAGGACTTATTTGACCTCATCATCTTCTATGCAAGTGATAGTGATAAGTCCAGAAAGGACTCTTGCCTTCCCCATTGCCCATCCATCTGTTTTGTCAAGCCCACATACACAACAGAAGGAGAATTTGAGCAATTGAAGCAAACTGCTCTTGCTGCCCCTTCCCAGTCAACAAACCCTGCCTCCCCAACCCCCCATCAAGCCACCTGCCTTTCAAACCTGACTCCCAAGCCACTACCAATTATCACCACTATCTCTGATGCTGCCCCTTTCACAGGCGCAGATGAAGGCAATGTTCATTCCGCCCATTCCCGTCCTTTGATTAGTAAATAAATCTTTTCTTTGTGATAAAATTAAACTTAATATCTCTCTTTCAATTCATAATTAATAATATTTTCTTTTTACATTATCAACATTTCCCATAATTAATACAATGTTGTACATTTTACAAATAGCTTAAAATTATGAGCATACATATTTTTCATCATCATTAATAAATTAAAGATAATAAACGTAAATATTGCATTAAAATATTGCAATTAGACATCAACTCTTGATATTTAGAAATCATGTGCATAACTCAATGCATTTTGATTAATAAAATTCATTGTAAACTTGGCCTTTTTCATTGTAATTTATTAAAATGGACTGTGTTTATATTAGAGAGCCATTAACACTTAGTACAAATATTGAAAATTAGTACATTCTGCATCCTGTATATTTACCCTATTGGTAATAATTCTATAAATTTTTTAGTTGGATTTTGCGAGGTAATAATAATGTAATGTGTTAATAATTTACTGATCATTGTCATTAATTGACTGATTTTCTTTGCTATGGCAATTGTGCATTTTCTGATATTTATGCACTAGTATCCAATTGGTTGGCTTCACATCCAATTGCACAGGCAATAGGAAAACAAGCTGCCACCCCAAGACTGGATGTGGTCAGGATGGCAGCTTGTTTTCCTATTGCCTGTGTGATTGGATGTGAAGCCAACCAATTGGATACTAGTGCATAAATATCAGAAAATGCACAATCACCACAGCAAAGAAAATCAGCTAATTAATGACAAGAAACAGTAATCTATTAACACATTACATTATTATTACCTTGTAAAATCCAACTAAAAAATTTATAGAATTATTACCAATAGGTAAATATACAGGATGTAAAATGCACTAATTTTCAATATTTGTACTAAGTGTTAATGGCTCTCTAATATAAACACAGTCCATTTTAATAAATTACAATGAAAAAGGCCAAGTTTACAATGAATTTTATTAATCAAAATGCATTGAGTTATGCACATGATTTCTAAATATCAAGAGTTGATGTCTAATTGCAATATTTTAATGCAATATTTACGTTTATTATCTTTAATTTATTAATGATGATGAAAAATATGTATGCTCATAATTTTAAGCTATTTGTAAAATGTACAACATTGTATTAATTATGGGAAATGTTGATAATGTAAAAAGAAAATATTATTAATTATGAATTGAAAGAGAGATATTAATTTTAATTTTATCACAAAGAAAAGATTTATTTACTAATCAAAGGACAGGAAGGGAAGGGAATGGGCAGAATGGACGTTGCCTTCATCTGCGCCTGTGAAAGAGACAGCATAAGAAATAGTGGGGAGGGAATGGGTGGTGGCTTGGGAGTCAGGGTTGGAAGGCAGGTGGCTTGATGGGGGGTTGGGGAGGCAGGGTTTGTTGACTGGGAAGGGGCAGCAAGAGCAGTTTGCTTCAATTGCTCAAATTCTTCTTCCGTCACGTATGTGAGCTTGAAAAACAGATAGATGGGCAAGGGGGGAAGGCAAGAGTCCTTTCTGGACTTATCACTATCACTTGCATAGAAGATGATGAGATCAAATAAGTCCTGGACAGACGCGGAAGGGAAAAGCTCATACCCCTTATCAATCTGGGTGCATAGTTTGTTATAGGTGGCAGGCTTCAAGCGCCTGAGGGCAGAACCAAATTTATAGTTACATACATCTGCAATATGCATGTTGGAATAGTTGATGGGGTAGGACCAGCAGGTATGCCCTGAAGCCCTGATTTCTTGGATAGCCCATCCTGCTGCTCCATCTTTGCACTCAGTATAACTGTGTGCACGGTGTTTTGTGTGGCCCACTCCTCCAGCATGGCCTTGAGCTCCGTCTGGTAGGCATACCCATCTGCAGTGTTTGATATTGCTGAGTAATAATTGACGCCCAATGGGGAAACTGCCAATAAAACCCCAACAAAACAATACAATATTGGGCCACGCTTGTACACATCAGATTGGATGCGTTTCTATCCAAAGTCTTGGATACTGGCCGAGATCTTGGCATATGATAGAAATATGTTGTCATTACGGGCCCTCATTGCCATCCCTTTAATAAAATTAATAATGTTTGCATTGTATGGGTTGGTATCCACTAAAATGGGGCCACCAAGAACCTGATTGGATAGGATTCTGGCGGCAACTACAACTCTGTGCATCCATGAATTCACTGTTCTTTTGTTGGTGAAGATGCCGTGGAGTCCCAACTGGAGACGTACCTGGACCAGGGGCATCTGCGGGTCACGCTCCATAATATCCATCATGAGAGGGTGGGCTTTTTCACCTTCAGTTGAAGTACAGGCACCAGTTGGGGTCTTCTTGGGGGGGCCACAGTTGGCATGTGCTCGCAGGGTTGCAGCCACAGTGGACTTTGCAAAACCCATTGCTGCCGCTATTTCATCAAGGGACATAAGCATTTCTTGCTTTCTGACCATTTTTGAAAAATATCTGGGGTAATCAATTTTCTTCTGCGTCTTGCAGGCTGATTGGCTGGGGGAGGGACATGTCCATCTTGGGAACTGGTTGATGCCAACTGATTGGCTGTTTTGGGGTTCTGGGCTCTCTGGGTGACCCATGGCTAAAATAGCTGGTTCCAGATGCCATTGCTGATAAGGGATTTGGGTTGGTAGCTGCCTGTGCATGGTGGGCAAACAGGGCCATGCTGGGAGTTGCAGGGGAAATAACAGACTCCTGTGTGGCGCTTGCAGAGGGGCCTGCGGGTTGGGAGTGGCCATAGACATAGCTTCACTGTTAAGAGACCCAGTGTAGCCCTGCATAATTTTGTCAAGGCCAGGGAACAGCCCATTGACTTGGTTGTTGTTGAAAGAAGACATAATAAAAAGTTTATTATAATTTTAAGCTTGAGAAGAGGAATGTATATTTTAGTCAATTTTATTGTTATATATGTCAATTTTGTGAATATTACAATCTAAATTTTAGCCAACCTAAAATGGAATAGGGTTATTTTTGAGAATGCCTATGATTCCTAAAAGAATTGCACAAATCCACTCTAGATCCTTTAACATCCTTTTTGAGACACCCATAAATTATATTTCTTTCAAATTCATCGCAATTATGATTTGAAACTTGGTTCTTGGATTTGACAATCCCGCAATTTCAGATTTGTTAATTTTCACATGATGTCTATGATTTGTTTGACATACAGGTAATCTCAAATTGTACATAAGAATCCCTCATTTTTGATTCATGTATCCTGCATTTGTTTGTTAGGTTTTGTGTTTTGTTAGTTGAGTTATCTGCTCAAGAGATTTGAAATTTGCCAATTTAAATAAACCAGGAAAAGTCAAATTAAATGGTTAATTTTATTAAATATTTTTATTATCACTCAGCTGAGTTGCCTGCAAAAGTGATTTGAAATTTGGACCAAGGATTTTACAATCCCGCATTTTTACGTTCAGGTTCTGAATTTACAGTACAGGCTGTAAAATGCACTATGTATCAATATTTGTACTAAGCATTAATGGCTCTCTAATATAAACACAGTTCATTTAAACAAATTACAATGAAAAAGGCCTTGTTTACAATTAATTTTATTAAATATAAATGCATTGATTTATGCACATAATATCAAAATATCAAGAGTTGACGTCTAATTGAAGTATTCTAATACAATATTTACATTTTTGGTTCTTAATTTATTATTGATAACAAAAAATATGTATGCTAATAATTTTATGTTATTCATAAAATATACAACATTTTAAAGATTATGAGAATGACAATAATGTAAAAAGAATATGTTATTAATTATACATCAAAAGAAATAACATCAACTTTAATAAGTTGTTACAAAGAAAAGGTTTATTTCACTGATCAAGGGACAAGTGGGGGAGGGAATGGGCGGAATGAATGTTGCCTTCATCTGCGCATATGAAAGAGACAGCATCAGAGATAGTGAGGAGGGAATGGGTTATGGTTTGGGAGTCAGGGTTGGAAGTCAGGTGGCTTGATTGGGGGTTGGGGAGATAGAGTTTGTTGACTGGGAAGGGGCAGTAAGAGCTGATTGCTTCAATTGCTCAAATTTGTCTTCCGTCACATATGCAGGCTTGATGAAACAAATGGATTGGCGTGGGGGGAGGCATGAGTCCTTTCTGGACTTATCACTATCACTTGCATAGAAGATGATTAGATAAGATAAATCCTGGACAGATATGGCTGGGAAAAGCTCATAACCCTTATCAATTTGGGTTCAAAGTTTATTTTTTGTGGCAGGCTTCAAGCGCCTGAGGGTGGAACCAAAATTGTAGAGACATACATCTGCAAGATGCATGTTGGTGTAGTTGATGGGGTAGGACCATCAGTTATACCCCGCAGCCCTGATTTCTTGGGTTGCTCATTCTCGCTGTTTCATCTCAGCACTCAGTACAACTGTGTACACAGCGTTTTGGGTAGCCCGCTCCTCCAGCATGACCTTGAGCTCTGTTTGGTAGGCATACCCATTTGCTGTGTTTGACAACATGGAGTAATGATTGACACCCAATGGGAAAACTGCCCTCAAAACCCTGGCAAATTGATACAGGATTGGGCCGCACTTGTAGATGTCAGATTGGATGCGCTTTCCCCTAAAGTCTTGTATACTTGCCAAAATCTTGGCATATGACAAAAAAAATGATATCACTATGGGCCCTCATTGCCCTTCCTTTGATAAAATTAATGATTATTGAATTGTAGAGGTTTGTATCCACCAAACTGGGGCCACTGAGAACCTGATTAGATAGGATTCTGGCGGCAACCACAACTCTGTGAATCCACAAATTCACTGTTCTCTTATTGGTGAAAATGCTGTGGAGTCCCAGTTGAAGACAAACATGGACCAGGGGCATCCACAGGTCACGCTCCATAATAGCCATCATGAGAGGGTGGGCTTTTTCACCTTCAGTTGAAGTACAGGCACCAGTTGGGGTCTTCTTGGGAGAGGGCCACAGTTGGCATGTGCTTGCAGGGTTGCAGCCACAGTGGACTTTGCAAAACCCATTGCTGCCACTATTTCATCAAGGGACATAAGCATTTCTTGCTTTCTGACCATTTTTGAACAATATCTGGGGTAATCAATTTTCTTCTGCGTCTTGCAGGCTGATTGGCTGGGGGAGGGACATGTCCATCTTGGGAACTCGACAATGCCATATGATTGGCTGTTTCAGGATTCTGGGTTCTCTGGGTGGCCCCATGGCTCAAATGGCTGGTTCCAGATGTCATTGTTGATGCAGGATAAGGGTTAGCAGCTGCCTGTGCATGATGGGCAAACAGGGCCATGCTGGGAGTTGCAGGAGAAAGAACACACTCCTTGGTGATGCTTGCAGAGGGGCCTGTGGGTTGGGAGTGGCCATAGACAGAGGCTTCACTGTTAAGAGACCTTGCGTAGCCCTGCATGATTTATCAAGGCCAGGGAACAGCTCTTTGACTTGGTTGTTATTGGAAGAAGACATAATAAATTTTTATTAAAAAATTAAACTCAAAAAGAGGAGTGTATATTTTAATCAATTTTATTGTAAAGTATGTTAAGTTGGTGAATAATGGGATCTAAATTTTAGCCAACCTAAAATGAAATAGGGTGCTTTTTGAGAATGCCTATGATTCCTAAAAGAATTAGCACAAATCCACTCTAGATCCTTTGGCATCCTTTTTGAGATGCCCATAAATTATATTTATTTCAAATTCATTGCAATTATGATTTGAAACTTGGTTCTTGGATTTGAAAATCCCGCAATTTCATATTTGTTAAGTTTTACATGATGTCTATAATCTGTTTGACATACAGGAAATATTAAATTATACATTAGAATCCTGCATTTCTGATTCATGTATCCCGCATTTGTTTGCTGAGTTTTGTCTTTTGTTAGTTGAGTTATCTGCTTGAGGAATTTGAAATTTGCCTATTTAAGTAAACCAAAAAAGTCAAATTAAATGGTTAATTTTATTAAATATTTTATTTTTCACTCAGCTGAGTTGCCCGCAAAAGGGATTCAAAATTTGGACCAAGGATTGACAATCCTGCATTTTTATGTTCAGGTTCTGAATTTACAGTACTCACCAGTATTAAAAATGGGAGATTATTAGGCTTTAAAAACAAGGCCTTTAAAAATTCCTTGAAAGTAATTAAGTTTGTTATCTGAAAAGAGTGGCCTTGAAAATAGCCTTTTGTACTTATAAGAAGTATTGAATATATCTAGTAAAATCAAAGCAAATTAGTAATCTTTTAATTGTAAATTTTAGAATTTTGATAGTGTTGAAACTGAAATATGTATAGTTCAGTACTTGTAGTTAGGGAAAGACACAAATTTAAGAGGATATATGGGAAAATTGAAATGAAATTTTTTTAAAGAGGAATTGGAATTGTCATTGTGGAGCCTCTACCTAATTTGAAGGTATTAAGAAAGAGTGAAATTAAAAACCCAATTATAAAATAATCAACAAGTAAAAATAATTTCAACAACAAAATTCACAGACAATAGATCCAAACAAAGGCAAAGAGAGAGTATAACAAAAAACAAAAAAAGTAAAAATTGAGTGAAAAAACTGAAGAATGAAAATAAAAAAAATTTACACAGGATCTTTAATCTCTTTAATTTTGGCTACAAAAGCTGTAGATACCACAAAGCCAAGTATGTGGGTTACCAAAATAAATACTTGCAAATAAGTTAATATTAGCTTCATTTTATTATTGAAGTTTAGCAGAGCTCTTTGGAGCTCCTGCTGCTATTAAGAAGACACCCAAAAGTATCCTGGATTAAAGGCAGGTGTCAACTGGGTTGGGGCGCAAATTCCTCAAGTGACTGAGCTCAGAGGCTAGTACAGTTTACTGAGCTTAGAGGCTTATGAACTTCTCAAGAAACTTTTTAACCAACACTCTAGCATCAGCACTATACATCATTAAATCTTCTTAAGTGCTTCCTTCTTATTCTGTTTATAAATTCTAAAAGAATGAAGTAAATTCACTGCCTAATAATTTAAGGCCCCTTTCTATCAGTGTTACAGAATTAACAAAGTCAACCCCCCAGACAGGAATCAAACCTGCACCCAGCCACCAGGCGGGTGCAGGTGGAAGAAGTTTGCCTGCACCTGAATTTGCTTTTCAAAGCAAATATTCAGGTACAGGAATTAATACTTCCATGCCTGCAGCTGCAGGGCCCGTCCTGGGCCCCAAAAGCTACACTCAAGCCTTGAGGAGTTTATCTGGGCCTGAATGGGCTAATTTGAGCTGTCCAGGGATTCCAGTTCAAGAATGCCCTTCATTTATTAATGTGGGATTCCCAATTGGGAACATCTTTTTTAATCAAGTTTTCCAGCCTCAGAAATTCCTGTCAGCCCAGTCCCAGTTTAGTAATGAAATTGGAGATGATCTCATGACACCTGCAACCAACCTTGTTGCAACCAATGGCCAGCCAAGCAAAGATAGGCCACTAGCAGGCCAAGTAGCTGTTCCTGAAGACCTCAAAAATATTGACAATCCATTCAAACAGGCAACAGAAGTTGGAATACCCCATCATGCTACCCAGGTAGCACACAAAGAATTCCCAGAGGCACCTACAAGTGAGTGACTATATAAGTCAAGAGCACCTGCGAGGTTCTTTATTGTCATTTTTACCCAATAAAGTTTTTATGACCCTTTGGTTCACCAGCCTATTTACTTACATATTTCTGATACTCAACCACCTGAAATTGCCCAGAAACACCTGTTTGTCCCCAGAAATTGAATATCAAGCCCCATCTGGAGACCCAGAAGGTCCTGATTACTACTGCCCCCTGACACTCTGTTTGGCCCTGTGCAATTCACTGAGTTTCCCCAAACCTGGATCAAGAACCTTTAACTTTGGAAGATTTGCAGTAGTACACCTGTCCCAATGCTCCCAAAAATCCCTACCACATTTTCTACAATGGCAAAAAAATCACTATATATCCCCTGATATTCAACAGGAAATACAACAATCCTTCTGCCTACCTGGTTCTAATGGAGCCGCTCTTAACCCTCAAACCAACTTTCTCAACCCCACCTACTTCTGACGCTACTGGCCAGAGTAGTCAATTCCTGGGAGTGCTGTACCTGGCACTCAATTGACTTATTGACTCTTCCTGGCCAGAGGCCAGACTGTGGGCTGTGTCTGGGAAGGCCTTTTCCTATCTGATAAAGTTAGGCCCCATCATCTGGTGGGCCTTACCTGTGCCTGCTTCCGCCCCTCCCTCACCTGAAGGGGAAACTTGATACACTTGGTATTATGATAATCAACTGCAGACCCCTTGCTAGCCTTTTTCACTCTTTGACAGGTGTCTGTCTCCTGGAAAACTCCCTACAGTGCTTTCTGTATATATTCTCTTGACCCACTATTAATTGATGAATTCAAGGGAAATAATCTATTTCTTAAGATGTTTTATAATTAAGTAGGAGCTATGAACAACTTTACTTAATCAGAAGGAAGATCCCCTTAGAAACCTTCTGAGATCCAACTGCTTTTAGTCCTTTACACATGCTTATCCCTATAAAATACCTTCTGTAACCTCTTGCTTCTCTGCAACTTTCTTCTCTCCTGCTTATTCAGTTAAGGCTCTGTTAATTTTAAAACTCAATATCTTCTGCTAACTTTCTGGCTTATTTCTTGTCTCTCTCACTCTGTATCATCAATCACTATTATACAGCTCCTTGTCTTAGGCTGTTTTTCTTCTAGACTGCTTTTCTTCAAAGCTTAAGCTAACATGCTCTCTTTTATATAATAAAATAAGCTTCTAAACTTAATCTATTGAATCCTAAGATATCATGCTGTTCTTACTCATATATTACTTAAGCTTTCAAATTATTCTACCAATAAAAGACATCAGTAAAATAGGCCAGAAGCTCAACCAAGCATATCATCTCTCTTCCTCTGAAACCTTTCAGCAATTTTCCTTTCTTTTCTGGTTTTGCTGCTTACTCAAATAGAAAATCAATGCTTTACATAAAAGTGCAGATAATTTGCATCTAGAGTTCAAACAATTTATCTATTTTTCTTCAATGTTTTTCAATGTAAAAACTCACTTGTTTTCACAATGTTTTACTAGGAAACTTTTCTTCTGTAAAATCAACTTTTTTCTATAATTCACCTGTCTCTTAGATAAACCTAATGAAACTCTTGCAGGTACTATTTTGCTTCTGTCTCTAACTTAATTGCTTCAGAGAAATGCTTGTTCCCCCCTCAAAAATTCTCTGTCTTCTTTTGTCTATTTTTCTCTCCTGATAGCTTTCTTTTTGCACAACCTTCTATAAAAATCTATTTATTTTCTTTAACTCTTTTTAAAAATCTTTCTTTTTAATTTAAACATCTTTTAACTCTTTTGAAATTTCTCTTTTCTTTACATATTTTTAATTCTTTTGTATCTTATGTTATTTAACCTTTTTCTCTATTATATTTTCTGAAATCTTTCTCTATTCTCTTCAATCTATTTTCTTGACTACTATTAGTGACTTCCACTAAAGCCTTCTGTTCTTTCTCTCTCAACTACTATCAGTGACTTTCACCTAGTCTTCTGTTCTCTCTCTACTGGCCATCATTAGTGAATTCCACAGATGCCTTATTTTCTCTTTTCTTACTGCCCATCATTATTGACTCCCATAAGTGCCTTTCTCTCTTTATATACACCATGAATGAATTTCACCAAGGCTTTCTGAGGTAAGCACCCTCTTTGTACTACTTTCTCCTCTTTGCTCCTCAATTGGTTAGCTTGGGTATTTTCAGAGTAATCAGCTCCACTTCCTAAACACTGCTCTAAGCCATTAGGCTCAGCATATTTTTCTCTGGATAGCCAAAAAATGATGGCTCTAAGACCATATGCTTTAATGATAGTAGTAGAGTTCTTCCCTAAAACCACTCATATGACATGGACAGAGAAGCTTACCTCTCATTTTGGGGAGAAGTAGCCCAGCTGTATTTTGGCCCCAGATGGTACCAGTATTTTAATGCTACTACAGAATTTTCATCCCAGTGGAACTACACTCCCAGCTGTATTGTCACCCCGGCTGGACCAAGGATGCCTATACTACCTTGATATAACTATCAAATGGTGCTGTCTTTATCATTATAAAAGACAAATAAAGTGCCAATTTACTAGCATAAGGCATAAGGCATAAATAACAAATAAAAAACTACAACAACTTCCTTTTTACTAGGTAACATCTCTTTATTTGACCAATTACTGAACTCACCTGCAAAAATCTCTCCATGTGTATCATTACACATTTATATAATTACTTATTTATTTTTACTCAAATATACATACATACTTTATATATTGGTTTACACTGGCTGGGATTGTATGTCAGGGATAGTTGTCAGGGATCCAAGCTTGGGCAGCCGCCTGTTATTTTCTGGGATTACGCGGGCCAAGTCTTTTGTGGGAAGAGCCCACCATAAGAGAGGAGCTAACTTAAATAGGTAGGAGAAGGACTTCCTCACCCAGGACCACAGGCCAGTGACCAGGATTATAGTGTCAATCACCCCTTTGAGGGTGATATACACATCCTGAACAGCTTGCTAGAGTGGTTGGTTGGGAGGTTGGGTGAGGAGGCAGGCATTGGCTTGGGGGTCACGGATGGTTCTATATGAAGTTTATAAGCAGACAGATAGTTGAACTTACCTCTGAACAATTTAGGTGATGATAGGATCCAAGGCCCTTGATGGTTGTATCTAACTGCTGATTTTATGTGGGCCAAGGGATCTAGTTCAAGGATCTTTTCTGGGGTGTATTCCTTATACTCAGGGTTTAGAGGGTACTCCATGGATTGGAAGGGACCAAAGGGAACACCTGGGGGATGGGAATCTGCAGGCAGAAGGGTAGGGTGATAATTTACTCAATTAATAGGTGGCAAAGATAAAATAAGGCAGTAGCTGTGGAAGCCAAAATAACATAACCTTTATTCAAAAATGGTGAAAAGTTTGGAGTGTGGGGTCCTTTGGTCTATATAGAACCCCAATTCCAAACTTAATATTTTCCATGGGGGTTCATCAGGGCACTGGAAAAGGCAAGCCTGAGGGTTCTGGGTGCTCTGGTTCAAAGGCGGCAAAATGGCACCCGGGCCAGGAGTCCGTTCATTGGTCAGAGATCTTGAATTAGCTACTTGGTTATCATGCTCTAGAGTTGTGGTCATGGGGTCAGGCTTCAGGCCTGTGCCTTGTTCCAGGAATGGCTCTTGATTGGCCAATAGTGTAGAATTCAAGTTCATGAAGCTAATGATTAGAATTTTGTTGCCTTCATTAGGTGCCTTGGTTGTTCCCTCAGCTGGTGCTACAATTACTTTGTTTTGGCTTGATTCACCATTTGGGCCATCATTCTTGGCTTCAGCTCACAGGGGCTCAACCCCAGGAAAACGCAGGCAGGCAGCCCCTTGGTCCTCAGGGCCAGCATCCTGTGGGATTCAGAGTCAGGGTTCAAATTCCACCCTTGGGACCGGGTTTCAAGGGGAAAAGAATTGTCAATCCTGACAATAGTGCCATCATGGTTAGAATTGTTTGTCCCAAGAAAAAAGCAGATATATCTAGTACAGTAGTTTTCAAACCTGTTGAGATAAATGTATATTATTCAGTTTAAAATGCATGAACTCAGTCTAAAAACAAAAACAAAAATAAAGGAATTTATATAAAATTACAATAGATTTGGATCCACTTTGATTTTGTTTTTAGACTGAGTTCATGTGTTCTAAACTGAACAACATATGTTTATCTCAACAGGTATGAGAACTACTGTACAGAAAGAGCCTTTAAATATTCTTTCTGATTTAAATCAGGCCATTGTTAACAATTAAGTTGTAGCCAAGCATGCAAAAACTCTGTTTTAATTGTTAGTTGTGCCCCAAAAGGCTTTAAACCTGTAAAAACAGATAATTTGATGTTTTTGGCCCCAAAATTGATTTATGACATCAATCAATTTTCTGTCACTTCTGGAGGTTTGTTGACAAAAATTGAACCCTGTCACATCATCACCATTATCAATCTCAATATTAGCTAATAAATCATCAGAACTACTGTAGAAGTTCATTTAACCCCTTAACTTTGAAAAACCTACCATCAGTTTAAGTTTTGAGATTTTATTTAACAGGTAATGAAGCTCCTTCTTGTATATGTGCATGTATGGTACCTTGAAATCTCTAGCTTTGATTTTTTGGTTTATGCAGCCTTTGTGCTACTTCCTAGTACTCCTGATCTTAAAATTGAAGAAATTGTGGAGCCAATTTAAGCAATTTTATACTTACATAATCCAGTAACAATTTTTAAAGCAATTCTATTTCTCATGTCTGCTTTAGTTTCTTTTGATTGCATTTGCCTCTGCCTCTGCTTGGAGATTTCCATCTGTGCATTTCCACTATATAATTTTTACTACTTCTCAATTCTTTGAGTGTTTGTTATTTTATTCCTCATTTTGTGAATACTTTGGGATTATGTAGAGACTTCATCATGCCAGGAAAAGAATGAAATAGAACCCCAACCCATTTCTAATTAATATAGATTCCTTGATTTTTAATGCTTTTGGTGATCAGTTGGACTTTAGACTGAATTGGTTTTGTTTATCTTCCCAGCTGTGAAAACTGCTGTGTTATCTTGAAATCAGTTGAAATAAAGCATACTCTAAGGCCTTTAAGTATAAAATGGCAATTTTATCCTGTTAATTTTTTTCAAACAATGTTAAAATAAAAGTATTTTAATTGATGTACATGTTATAAACTACAGGGTCAACCCCCTGGCAAGTCTTCACATAAAAGACCCCTGTTTTTAAACTGACTATCCTGTCACTTGTAGCCAAAAGCAGAATTCAACTCAATTTTCCAAATAGGGAAACTCAAACCAACATTAATTCAACCCCAAGGGGTGTACTAAATTTAGCCCTTAATTCATTAGCTGGATCAAGCCACCCCCCTGCTCATCCAAATGATTGATCAGAGGTTATCTTGTTTCCCCTAAAAGATTCACCTAAACTATATCATATTCAATATCTTAATAAGGATATCATCTAGTTCCTAAACACTTTTTCCCTTGTAAATCTTCTAATAAAGCAAAGTTACAACTCAAATCAGCAAAAAAATGGCTCTTGGAACTATTGGGTTAAGCAAAGAATTCTGGTATTTATAGTGGTTATTAGACTTGATACCTGTGAATTTTCTTACAGTCCCACATTAAGTAAAAATCACCTCCCAATCACTGAAAATTGGTTTTGGGGTTTAAAAAATAGGTTTTTAGCTCCAGCTCAGCCTGTACAGAAGCAAATTGATCAAAAGCAGATCCCAGATTATATGCTTAAAGACGTTAACATCAACCAGGTCTCTGTTGCATTGACTAAAAATTGATTCTCAGAGTAATACAGAGGGTAACTAATAGTTGATTGGATATCTTCTTATGGCAACCTCCCAAATAGATTCATATAGCACAGAACATCCTCCATGTCAACAACTTCAAAAATTATTTTACTCTATCTTAAATAAGTTCAATCAGAGGCTCAGAATAAAAATCAGACATTGCTTTTGTCATCAATATCAGTTATTCAAGCCAGAAAGAATATCCTTAGATATTGAAAATAAGAAAACAATCTTGAGGATTGTCAACATGGGGATGTTCCATGCTGCATGCAATAATTATGGCAGTTATCCTTTGGGACAATCCACACAGAGAGCAGCTTTGCAGGCAAGGACATTCAATGGAGATAATAAAGAGAGCTTTAAGTCTAGAAGGATAAGAGAGTTTGTATATATAGTTTGCCCTTTATGCCTTGGGATGCCAGTAGAGTAGCCCTCTAGTAGTATCTAAGAAGGATAAAGAGAGTAGCCAGGAATGGTTATTCTAAGACAGTTTAAGCATCCCTAAACCAGATGGGGTGATGATACAACTTGGTTTCCCTTGGAAGAGGATGATGCTGAGGCAGCATGGAATCTCTGATACCAGCTGGGGGATAATTCTGCTAGATCACTCTTGCCTCTAATAGAATGGTGTAAGAGTTTTTCTGCCTACGTCTTCTAGGTGATTTTAAGAAAGAGCCTTTCTACCACTGTTCAAGCATAGGTGCCTAGAATTGCTTGGGGTGGCTGTCCAGAAGAGCAGCTGTTTAACCCAAGGGATCAGAGAGATGCCCAGGAAGTAAATTTAGTGATTATGCAAGTTCTCAAGCTAACCACTTGGAAGTAAAGAGGAGAGATAAAGTAGCAGAAAGAGATTGGTTGCTTGCCTCTGAAAGCTTTGATGTAAGACACTTATGATGGTCAATATAAGGGGAAAGCCCAAGTGAAGTACATCTTTAGTGGCTAGCAAGAGAGAAGTTCATATGGAGGGCATCTGTAAAACTAGGAGAAAGAAGAGGAGAAGTAATAGGTTTAATTCATTAGGAGCGGCCAGGAGAGAGGAAAGAGAAAGATTAAGAAGGAATTGGATTTAAAAAGCAAGTTAATAAACAAGATATCAATATTAAAAAAGAAGGAATGCAATAAAAATAAAAGCTGAACAAAGGGAGGAAAAACAGAACTAAAAATAAGGGAGATAAATAATATAATAATTAAGATCATAAATAGAAAAGAAAGAAATAGATTAAATAGATCTTATTTATGTTGCAACTGAGCCAATTATAGTTCAGTATTGGATCAGGGAAGACAGCAGTCCAATAAAAAGGGCAAGAAATGGGAATAGTGTAATTGATATGCTATACTGGGATATCACAAGTCTACTAGGGAGTGACACAATGGCAGGATCCAGATAGAGGTTGAGTTGTGAATATCTTAGTTAAAAGATCAGTGCATAGAATTTACAGTGCTCCTATTAACAAGATATTGTCTGTGCTTTGACATTAGCCACATATATTCCATGCTGTTAGATACGTTAGCAGGTGAGATGCATTCTTGGTTTCAGAATTTATTAAGAATAGTCTTGGAATCCAGCTAAGAAAGGAAGGGAAAGATTGAAGAGATGTTGAAGAGAAGAGCAAAAAATTTTGCTGTTCAACATGATACAGAGCAAAATCAGGATAGCGGTAGCCTTCAGAGTTTTGCTGATGTTGAGTTTATACTTCTGGGAAGTATAATAAACGAAATAAAGGGGAAAATTAAGAAGAGAATGATACTTTATTTTATATGAATATAGGATATTATATAGTATCATGACAAGCCACATGTTGTCCATGTATGTCATAGAGGTCATGGGGCTTATCTGAGTAATGTTCCTCTTGAGTAACAAGGCTTAATCAAGTTGTGTTCCATTTAGAACCTGGATTGAGTGATCCCTGTCATAGATGGTTAACTGATAATAGTGCCACTGGTTTATTGACTGGGCAGTGAACCACTTGGTGAGCCGCTCAGTGATTTACTTGGGGTGTTAATTCCCTGAGAGGGAGTAATTGAAGATGTTGCAACACTGAGAATTGATGTCAAATGAGGAATTAAAGGGAAAACTAATGAGGAAAGTATGGGCAAACAGTTTCCTTATGTAAAAATAAGGAAAGCAAGTCAAGAGACAGTGAATTGGTAAAGAAAACAGGGGATTGTTCAAAAGGCAAGCTCAGATTGTCAGCATTTTGTGTCAATTGGCAGTGTCCTATTAGAGCAAAAGGCAAAAGAAAACTGCTCCACATGCTTCAAGGGAATACAGCCATCTGATTGGCTGAAGTTCAAATCTTATTTTAACAGTGATCCACATTGGGAAAATAAAGCAAAAGCTTGATAAATCAGGGGCTGAAAGAGAAAAGCCATCTAGGATTATCCAGAGTAAGTTCAAAGGTTTAATTTATTACAGAAGAGAGAAAAACAATGATTTAATCCTGGAAGAGAAAAACAGCCTAGAATATAGTCAGGCTGGAACAAGGGGTATATAAGGGTTAATTAAGTGGGCCAAGGATAGGAGAGAAAGGATCTGAAGCATAGTGAAGCCAGAGCAAGGTTATTACCAAGACCAAAGAGCCCAATACCTAGTCCAGGATAAACAATAATACAGAAGGCTTAGAAGGGAATCTTCCTTCTGTTCTAAAAAAACTAGTATCAACCCCTAAAACTGGTATCTTTTCCAAGTATCTCATATATAACACACCCCACATTTCCTACCCTGATACAGAAGAAGAGGATGTATACAGGAATTGCTTCAGGAAGTTCTCTAGAAGCCAGAGTGCTGAAGAGAAATGGGGCCAATTGACTAAAAGACTCAAGTTGACTGCCAAGGTAGAGAGTTCTTTTTGGAGCAAGTTCAAGAAACTCTTCCAAGCGCTGTACAAACCTAATGAGGGGAGCACTCCAGCTGAGGGGATGATCTGTGAGGCTGACACCAGAATGGTCATAGGGAAGGTGTTGGAAGAGTTCTTGATTCTACAAGCCAAGTACAGTGCCTTAGCACTGGAACATGATCCCTTGAAAGAACAACAACTCCTCCCAGTTGGCACCTGGCTTTGATCCAGGGCATGTTTTGGTGTCTGATGAGCAGGAGTGCTACACCCTTCTTATCCTAGTATCCTGTGGTGACTGTAGATCAGGGCTGCGGCAGAGTAAAAATGCAACAATTACATGATTTCCTGTAATTGTTGCATTCAAGCTGCCTTGTTTTTGGAGTATGGATCTCCCTGGCATGGGAACCTGTCTTTAAAATGCCATATTGAGGTGAAGAAGGTGTTCCTCTCTGAAATCTTTTAAAGTGAATCTTAATATCCCAATGGTAAGAGTTAATTCTTAAACATCTTGCAGCCCTGGATTCAATGTAGGACTTTGATCTTTAGACTTAAAGTGGAGGCTCTTATATCTTTTACTTAAAGAAAGATCCAGAAAGGATCATCCACCAGTGGATGGGGTAGGGCTGAGGTCCCGGATAAAATTGTGGTGAGTACAATCTTTCCGGAATTTTAGCCAGATCTGGGGTGTATGGCTGCTTTGTTATAAAGCAGCCATATGTTCAGATTTGCTGCAGCCCTACTGTAGATAGGGCTTCTTTGGACAAGTCCCCCAAGTCTTTGGCTTGGGATACTCCTACCAAAGATTTATTTTACACAGTTGGAGTACTATTGTGGCTGTGGTGACCTTGAGCTAGCCAGGGCTAATCCAGAGTATACTTAGATGTGGTGTAGGGTAGGTTGGCTGGTGGTTGTGAAAGATAGCTTTAAACAGTGTGATCCTTGAATAGTTGCTCTGGATGGGGATATTTTTGTTAGGTTGAGGTTAAGCGGGATCCTTTTCTGTGCTAGAAAGGAGCTGTTGAGTTTATACTTCTGGGAAGTATAATAAACAAAATAAGGGGAAGATTTAAGAATATAATGATAATTTATTGAATATTAATATAGAATAATATATAGTATCATGACAAGCCACATGCTGTCCATGTACATCATGGAGGTCATGGGGCTTATCTGAGTAATGTTCCTCTTGAGTCACGAGGCTTAATCAAGTTGTGTTCTATTTAGGACCTGGATTGAGTGATCCCTGTAATAGATGGTTGACTGATAATGGTGCCACCAGTTTATTGGCTGGCCAGTGAGCCATTTGGTGAGCCATCTGGTGATTTACTTGGGGCATCAATTCCCCGAGAGGGAGTAATTGAAGATGTTACAACATCTTGCCCTGGTGTACTAGAAGGTGGAACCTTGGGAATTTTCTTGAGAGTATCTGGTATGCGGGCTTGGTATTGATTAAGTTTGGTGTTGGGTACAGGGAGCCTTGAATTTTGCTGGGCTTTTCTTGCCTTACACAAGCAGAGTTGATCATGGTGCATATGTTTCAGTTTGGTTTGAGCTCCAATTCCTTTGATCATGTAGGTATTGTTGGGTTTAACTCCCATGACAATGCCTGGTCCACATAGTCCTGGGTCTAGTTTGTGTTGATTGTGATTGATGACCCAGATCTTGTCCCCAACTTGGAACCTTTATTGTTGTAATGGGATTGCTTCCTTCTGGACCCTTTGGCGTTCCATCCTCTCTTAGTCTTTTCTGGCGTGTAGTACCTTAGGATCATTACTGTCTGGTATCTTCTTTGGGAGCGGCAGTTGTGGTCCCGTGGCTGTACTGACAAGTGAGGGTTTCTGACCATAGACAAGTTAATAAGGGCTTTTGCCTGTATTGCAGTTGAATTGTGTTCTGAAGACATAAGGGTGGTTGATAGCATATCAACCCAGGATTTTGGATAGTTGGCAGATAAATTACTGAGGGCTTCCACTAGAGAGCTTTTTAGTTGTTCTACGTGTCTATTTGCTTGTGGGTGATATGGGCTGGCTGTGACGTGTTTTATTCTGTTCTTGGTGAGATAGATATTGGTGTCAATAGCTTTAAGTTCAGTGCCTCCATCTGTGATCAGGAGGTCAGGTTTCCCAAACTTTGCTATGATCTCTTTGCCAATGAATTGTCTCACATTGTTGCCTTTGTGCTCTTTTGTAGCTTGCACTACAGGCCATCTGGTTGCATAGTCAATAGCTGTTATGATGTACTTCTTGCATTTGATTTCACCGGGCATAGGTCCCATGATATCCAACAACCATACCTTGAAGGGTTGTGTGATAAATACGGGTACTACTGACTTGGTGGTGCTTTGGTTTGGGCATACTTCTCACAGACTTTGCATTTTTCCAGTACCTCTCTGATATCATCTAGCATGTTGGGCCACCAGTAGCAAGTCTTGAGGTATTTATGAAAGTTTCTGCTACGGGTGTGTCCCAGGTCTCTGTGATATTGGAGGATTGTGTCAATCTTTTGTGTTGATGGGACGTAGGGTACAGTGTCACCATTTGGAAGTATTTGGTGAAGGGTACCATGTATTTTTTTGAACAGGTGTTTGTTCTTGAGGACTTTATCTTGGATTTCCATTTGTGTGCCAGGTGGTAACCCTTCCTGGAGATTCCCCATGATTAACATGGGCCAGTCAGGCTCACCATCAGGGCAGAGGATGTGTTTATTGTATAGCCTTGACAGGGCGTCTGCAGTAAGCATCTCCTTGCCTGGCTTGTATTCAATTTTCATGAGGTATCTCTGTATGAGACTCATCCATTCAGCTTGTCTTCTTGAAAGGTGTTGTTGTGTTTTGAAGAATATCAACAACTTGTGGTTGGTGAGTACTTTGAACGTCTGGGCTCCTTCCAGATAGCATTGCCATTTCATGGAGCAGTGTATGATGACAACCAATTCATTTTTGTGTATGGGGTATCTTTGTTTGCTGTCTGATAGCTTCCTTGACTCATATGCTACGGGAAGGAAGTCCTTTTGGACCGTTTGGATACAGTAGTTTAAAAGCTATGGCAACAACCAAAAATACCTCAGATTTAAACAAAATGATTTCAGATTTAAACAAAATCCAACTTTCAGGTTAAAATATACACTCTGTTAACAGGGTTTATTGGTGTTAATGGGCAAAATGAGTCAACACAGCAACAAAGGGCTCACACACAAAGCAAAACCATTCAAAATACAATCCAAAGTACATTGATTCACAAACAAAATGGTGTGAGTTGACTTTTGGTGTACATATGTTTACTATGTGAATCAGTGATGAAATACACCCAAGCAAGGTGTGTCAAAACACAAACCAAAAACAAAACACAATAGCAACTCACTGTGTAAACAAAATCACTCACGCAATGTGTGCAATGGATTGCAATCATGAATGATACCAAGGTATCTAAAATAAGACACCAGATCTGAAACATAAATTTTAAAAATATTGTGTTGGGTGTTTGAATTTGGCAGTAAAATCTAGGAAAATGGATGGATTTTTTTTGAGTATTCTAAAATGGGCGTTGTAAAACCAAAAACAACTAACTAAGAAATAAATCATCTATAATTGGGATATTGGGTGGGAAAAAAATATTAATTGAATATCCATAAACAGATAAAAGCAAAAATTAAAAATAGGGAGTAACTTAATTGAAATTTTATTTAATATTTTATTGAATTCTCAAAATGGAAGGAACACAGCAACAAACTACCATTGCACTTGTTGTGCGCCGCAGTTGCGGTTGCCCTGCGGGTCAAAGAATAGACTTAGTGCAACACAAGTGCCTACTCAGGAGGGAGGCAGGAGAGGAGAGTTCCATAGTGACGCTGCACTGACATAGCCGGTTCAAGGAGCACAAGCTGCTAGGGTGTGGAGCATAAACCCTTGGATCCCAAAGCTGATCCAGAAGCCAACCAAGGTCATTGCTACAAAGAAAGTTAGAAACAAGTAGGTAGAACTTACTTTGTATGTGTTTGACATTGTGTACCGGCAAGAGTCGGTCCCATCAGCCATGCTGGAGAAGGTGAAGCCTGTACTTGATACTAGCTACAAGCCCTATGTCAGTGATAGCAATCAGGAAGATGACAAGGAGCCTCAGTTCTATCAAACCAATGAGGGACATCTGGTGTTAAAAAAGGTTGCAGCCTTCTATACCAAGGTACCTATGCCCTGTGTTGTGCCCAATGCCAACAAGTCAATCCCCACCACTAAAAAGCCCGCCCAGAAGTGCATCCCCAACATCAAACACATCATCCTGCTTAAGACAATGCAGGAATTGGGTGATTACAAGGCAGCCGCAGTCATTGTTGGAGTGGATCCCAAATACGCCAGCAAGACCTTCCAAAAATTCATCAATACTGGTTGTGTCCTTGCCGCAGAGAAATCCTTACACATGTCAACCATGCTCACTAAGGAGCACAAATGGGCAATCTGCCAGTGGATAACCTGGTATTGTCATCTTAAACTGGCAAATATACAGGCCATGGTTAAATCTACTTTTGGGATAGAGGCCTCAATTTCCTCCTATTATCATTTGGTCAAGGGAATGCACTTTTCCTGTAAAAAACTTGGGGTATCCCCCTACAACAGAAACAGCCCAGCCAATATTGATGTCCAGAAAAACTAAACAGAGGCGTACACTGCCCTCAAAGCCAAGGGGACAGTCAAATTTTATTATATTGACAAATCAGCATTTGCCTCATCAATGTGCAATGAGTATGGCTATGTCCCCAAAGGCTCCAATGACGGGATGGCTTGGCGTGCTGCAGTCTGCGCCACAGCCTACTCAATGGTGGCTCTCTTTGGTCCAAAGGGGGTTGAGCTTTATCAAATGATATTGCTTTTATACAACAGCCGTACCTTCTTGTCATTTCTCTGATTGGTCCAGGAGCACCTGAGGCGCACAATCCTGGGCTTCACCAATGTAATAGTACTGGACAACATTGGTCTTTACAAGGTGGCTGATATTCTTGAGGAATTTCCAATGATCAACACAAGCATTGCAGTGGGCCCCCAGCAATTGGTCACAGCAAATTTACGCCTTCTCTTCCTCCCAGCTTATTTGCCCTTCCTAAATCCCATCAAGGAAGTCTTTGGGTGGCTCAAGCAAGTTGTCAAGTGAGGAACCCCAACTGAGACCAAGGACCTCTTTAATTTGCTGCAGGCTGGGATCCACACCCTCCCAGCTGAGACCGTGGCCAAATTCTATGGCCACGCTGATTTGTTCATCTCTGCGTGCCTAGCCAAACAGCCAATCAATTAAAGGCTTAGTGTGTCCAATTTTTTTATATTCTCTTATTTACTATTCAATATTTATTAATTATCATTTTATATTTAGATGTTTCCAAGCCCGCAATCACATTCAGAAGATCCATCAATAGATGTAAGTAATTTATTTATTTTATTATATATTATTCTATTATGCCATCTGAGGTAATCCCAAACGCTCAATACTGGATTACACAAATAGATTTAAATCACTTTGGTCAAATAAATATAAAAATAGTTTTAAAAAAATTAAACGTAAAATGTACAAGTTAGAATTTATTTTTTTAATGTATAATTTTATGCTTTTATGAAAACTGTTTCTGCAATATATTTTGAAAAACTTGTTTGCTAAAATAAAAATTATAAAAATTATTATAATTAGAAAACTATAAATTGTAATAAAATTTATTGGGGTCATGTTTTTATTGTGTGCGCCTGTAGTAGGTTCTTTGGTATATACCCACCCCACAATGGAGGTGGTGCACAACCTCCACCGCCACACTGTGGACAGTGGATACACCCTTATTGAAATACTCCCTACTGCTGGTGAAAGGCAGTAGGGTCAGGTGGGAGTGAAGCAGCAGCTTTTCAGGCGGGGCTACAAACCTGTATATCCCAGCCAGGACCAGGGCAACCTGGATGATGTGATCAACTGAGTTGTATCCAGGGGGGACCTTCTTCCCGTCGAGTGCGAGCTGGGCCTTGTCAATTCCCAGAAGGACCCCGTCCAGGTCCTCTACAGACGCGCCCATCCTGAAGTAGAATAGGAACCCCAGGTAAACAACCAGATGAAGCCTTTGCCCTGCAAAGGCTTCTGTAAACTCACATAGTTTATTATAGCCTGTGCTTATCTTCTTGTTGTGCCTGGTCTTTGCAAAGGTCAGCTCCATGGCTGCAGGGCGCCCTGTCTTGTTGGCACTCCAGGCCAACCCAAAGACTGCCAGGAGGATCTTGGTCTTCTTTACAGCTGTTGCGTCTGCAACAGCCAATTTGCCCATCATGCGCCCAAAGTTCTTCAACAGGTAAGATATGGTGTGCTCCACCAGGAAGCAGAAGCAAGCAGTCTCATGAGCCCGGCCCATCTCCGGTACATTCTTGAATGGGAGCGTTGCCAGGACATCCCAAACAAGCTCAATGGAGTTTACACAGTAAACTCCACTGAGGGATACCTGGTCCAGACAGACCAGTTGGGCATCCTTGTAGGCAGTAACTGCCCACCCGGATGCCCCCTCAGCATGTGTAAGTTCTGCCAACACCTCCTGCGACATTGTAAAGGACCCGTGAATACAGTCCTCCAGCTCCTGCACAACAGGGGGGA
Source organism: Entomophthora muscae (assembly GCA_014839935.2). Taxonomy (NCBI): domain Eukaryota; kingdom Fungi; phylum Entomophthoromycota; class Entomophthoromycetes; order Entomophthorales; family Entomophthoraceae; genus Entomophthora; species Entomophthora muscae. The sequence goes on along the minus strand of QTSX02003779.1, from coordinate 43,623 downwards.
CAGATAAAATTGCTTTGCCACATGAGTGGCATAATTTGCATAAAAGGTGGCCGGGACAAAGGGAACCAGGACTTGCTGGAGTTTGCCATCTACATTTTCTAAGAAAATAGGCAAGTATCTATATATTTTTATTAATTTATTTTTAGGCTACCTTCTTGTATTTATTCCTTGCCCGCAGCCTCTGCTGTCTTGGCCATTCTTGGCGCAATCAATTGCGCAGGCAATTTGGTATTCTATGCCCTGGAACGCTTGGCAGGTTTTAGGTGGGCATACATCTCTGGGTCATCAACCCAGACAGACGGTGCAGAAAGATTGTATGCCTTGAACTGGAGGCCCTCAACCACAGTTTTTTGAATATTTAGTAAGTGCTCAATTGTCTTCTCTGGGGTGTCTGGCATTTTTGACATTAGTGCCTTTGTGGACACCTTGTCTATTTTGTCTCTGTCAAGGACAGCAGACTTCACTTTGGCTTTGACCTTGTGGTCAATGTCTTTGATTTTGGCAATTGCCAAGTCGAGATCCTTCAAAAGCTTCTCCAATTCTCTCATTGATTTTTCACTAACCTTTTCATATGTTTTATAGCTTTTGCCCCAATAAATTCTGTATTATTTTGATACTGTTGCCTCTTTGTTTCTTTTGTTTTCCCATCTACTACATTATCCCATCTTTTTACCCATTTTGTATATGTTTTAAGCTCATCTCAATATGTGTTGTTTGCTTTGTGTTGGCATTGTTTCCTTGATTACCATATTATTTTTAGCGCTTGACATAGCCCCTTGTGAAAACATTAACAACAATTTGGTGATCATCTAAATTTGAATTAGAAAATTATAGTGTTAACTGTTTTTAGATAAAGTTGTTACTGATCCAAATTCAAAACCTTAATGATAAACTTTAAGCCAATCAGGAGCTGAGTGATAAAATGTTGTTGTGACATAAAGGGTCATTCAATAATTCTTTGTGCATGTGCACTAATTTTGTTGGCTTAAAGTTTATCATTGGTTTTGAATTTGGATCAGTAACAACTTTATCTAAAAAAATTAACACTATACTTTTCTAATTCAAATTTAGATGATCACCAAATTGTTGTTAATATTTTCAAAAGGGGTGTGTTTAAGTGCTAAAAATAACTGTGCTCTGGATCTAGATACATGACATAGTAAATATATGATTTTATAGAAATAAGCTGAACATAAAGAATAAAACCAACTATAAACAAAGAGAACATGAACAATTGAAATTCAAAAAAAAGATAATATAAATAGAAAATGTTTGGTGACAGGGGTTTATTGGGGCGAGGGAGAGTGATGCCTAGGAGGCAGAATAACGCAAGAAGGAAGACATAGAGGCGGTGCTGGTCTGGGGGTCTGGGATTGGGTGGGTTGGGCTTGCGGGTTATGGGTGTTGGTGGCGGGGGTGGAGGCAGGAGGATTTTGCGTGATGGCTGCCATATAACGCTTGTCGTATTCCTCATTGGTCATTGGCTGGATGGGCTGGTATGTGGCAGTGTCCCAAGGTGGAAGGCGCTTATCCTTATGCAATTGGTTGCCCATGTTCACATGGAAAACCATTTGCGCAAACAAGTCAGACACCATCTGGCAGCCAAAGAGAAAATTGTGGTCAAGGACCCCAAGATAGAGGTTGTTGAAAGCCTGAGGGCAGTGCTCCCATAATGTGGATCCCTATGTTGAAGAAGACAACATCAGCCAGATGGACGTCTGCATGGCCGGCGGGGTAGACTGAGGCCTGGTGCCCGCGTCCCTGGATTGCCTCAAGGGTGGTGGAGCTACCCTCCATCTGGTGGCTCAAGAAAACCCAATGCTTTGAATTTGAGCCATCCCAGGAGTTGAGTAATCCACTGAGGATGTGGCTGTATGAGTAGCCATTGATAAAATCTGGGTTTGTCCAATAGTAGACAAAACCCTTGGCTGAAACAGCCAGAAATGCACCAATGAACGTCCCCTTCTTGACCTTCTTCCTTCTATTCTTGGTGGCGGCTTTTCCTTGCTTGCCAAAATCATCAAAAGCTATTGATAACTTGTAATAGGAGATGAACATGACATCATCAGTTTGACTAGTCAGGTATTGGACCAGGGTTGATTTGATGGTGGTGTCATCCGGGAAATCCTTAGCGCCATCCCATTGGTTGCCAGCAAAATTGGTAAGAACCTGTATGAAAGCCACCTTCCCATACATCCAGAGCTGCACCATGCGCTCAGAGACCCATATTTTATGGTGCGTGAGCTGCTTCCGGACCTGGGTCAAGGAAAGCTTGGGATCCCGCTAGAGGAGGTCAAGCATGATTGGGTATGCCTCAGATATTTGTGACTCGGGGGCCTTCTTGGGCTTCTTGGCCGTCCCAATCAGATTCCCCCTGTTCATCAGGTTGTTGAATTCCCACATGACAGTAGCTCAGATAAATTGCAACTGGGCGGCAATCTGTTCCCAGGACAGACCCTGTAGATTCAGTGCCACAATTTCCTGAAGAATTTGGGCGGTAATGATTTGTTGCTTGGGGTGCTGGGCCGGGGGAGCTGAAGCCTGATTGGCTGTAGGGAGCAGGTTGGCTGGTGGCAGGAAGTTGTTCTAAATCAAGGTTGCCATCCTGATTGGTTGGTTGGTGGGCAAGTTGTGCGGGGGTGGGTACGGGAGCAGGGGCAGAGCTAGACACTAAGTGACTACTGAAACAAGTCAAAGCCATAGGGGTCAGTGGTCAGTAAAAGATCAGCTTCCTTGTTACCCGCCTCAAAGGCTTGGGTGTAAACAGGTGCCTCCACGTTCTTAGCCTTGCCTCCATTGAAGTTTGCTTGACTGCTGCTGGCTTGGCTGCTGGCGCCGTCAAATATATTGCTTGTAAAAACCATTTTAAAAAACCTAGGATAAAATCACTAAAAGTAAAAATTTTAAAATTTAATGATTTATTTTTATTTTAATCTCAAGTCCATATTTTAAAGGTTCTCAAAACCTTTTCATACAAATCTGGAGCCATTAAAATGGATAAAATGCCTCTGTTCCTAAATTGGATAGCTGTTGATTTGCTGTTAAATTGTTATTTTTCTATTTTAGGCTGCTCATACTACACATCTTATGTGAGTTCATTTTGTTTTGTGCTTGTGTAATCTCGCTTCTAGATTGCTCAAGTTTTGTTTCATTTTAGTTCTTCCGTTGGTGCCTCTTATGAATCCTGATTGGATTATAATATACTCCAGAACAGCATCCATCCATCTCACTTGTTGCGTCAGTTCATTTTGTTTGTGGTTTGAACTACGCCGCTTGAGGTTTGATATAATTTTGTATAACATGCAAGTGAAATTTTGTTTATTGTTTGATGGTCCATTTATTAACTGAAATTTTATAAATTAATTGAATCCTGAAACTCGCGCGACTTGGATTTTGTTTAAATCTGAAATCATTTTGTTTAAATCTGAGGTATTTTTGGTTATCGCCATAGCTTTTAAAACTACTGTACAGAGGGCTCCTCCTATGGCATAGTCAGAGGCGTCAGTTTCTAGCTCATAGATACCCTCACTGTTTGGGTATTGCAGGATGGGGGCGGTAACCATGTGTTCCTTTAGTTGGCGGAAATGTTGATCTCGTAAGGGGGTCCAGACAAATTTGGTTGTTTTCCCAGTGATGGCTGACAAGGGAGCTGTTAGGGCGCCCCAATCAGGGATGAACCTGCGTACATAGGCTATCATCCCAAGGAAAGTGTGGATTTTGCTCTTGTTTCTTGGGGCTGGCATCTCTGTTATAGCATGTATCTTATCTGGGTCCTGTTTAATACTGTCCTTGATGATGATATGGCTGAGGAATGCAAGTTCAGTTGAGAAGAACTCGCATTTGGACGGCTTGGCAATCAATTGGTTTTCTTTAAGGGTACAGAGAACTGAGCGGACGTCTTCCCAGTGTTGTTGCAGGCTGGGACTATAAATGATGATGTCGTCCAGGTAGATAATTGCTCTTTTTCCAATGTTTTCCTTGAAGACTTCATTCATGAAGGTTACAAAAGTACTGGGAGCGTTTGTTATGCCAAAATTGAGGACAACACATTCAAAGGATCCATACTTTGTTTGAAATGCGGTCTTTGGAATGTCTTCAGGTTTCACATGAAATTTGGTGGTAGCCTGCTGTCAAATCAATTTTTGTGAAGATTTGGGACCCCCCCAGGGCATCAAAAAGGTCGTCAATGAGGAGCAGGGGATACCTGTTCTTAATTGTGACCTTGTTGAGGGCCCTGTAGTCTGTGACCAGGCGGAGTCCTCTGTCTTTCTTTGCCACAAAGAGGACAGCAGCACCAAAGGGTGACTTTGAGGGTCTAATGAGGCCTTTTTGAGTGCTTTGTCAAGGTAAGCTTTTAGGGTGTCGTCTTCTTGTGGTGTGAGGTGATAGATGGGTCGTGCTTTAAGTACACTCCCTTTTAGGTCAATTTTGTGTTGTATACCCCAATCAGGGGGTAACCCGGGTAGTGTCTCTTGGAATATGGAGGGGAATTCACTGACTAGCTGGTCTCTAATGGGGGCCTGTTTGTGTCAAGTTTCCGTGTTTTTGAAGTGGATAACCTTGTACGTACAGGTGCTCTAATTGATTTTGCTAGGGTCAGTTTCTTCTTCTGTTTCCCTGATTTTCACGAATATGTGGTCCCTCATGAGTGTGTCAAGGTGTGTTGGGTATACATGGTGGTGGACTTCTCCTCACTGTATGATGAGGGTGGCACTGTTCCAGTTGATATGAGGTTTTGTCTTTCTCATCCAGTCCAGGCCAAGTATGACATCATACTTGGGGATTGGTATGATTGGGTCACTGAGCATAGTTTGCACGTCTCCAATTTGGGTGCAAAAAGGGTTTGCCTCTTGGGTGACTGGTGTGCTTTGGTTGTCTGCCATGATGACCCTCTTGACGCTACTTTGAGTGGTAGGCAACTTCATGAGGTCCAGAAAGCTCTTGTTAATGAGGGATTGATCTGCTCCAGTGTCGAATAGTGCTGTGCCCTGATATCTGCGGAAGCAGAAAGGATAAGTGAGGAGTTTATTTCCAGTTTGGGTGGCAAACAGTAGAGGATTGCTAGAGAGAACTTGGATCATGTTGATTGAATCCATGTCCTGGTCCCTGTACAAGTCATGTGAGATGGGGGAGGGAGGCTTGCCTAAGCACTCCCCTGAGCTTTTCCTTCCTTGTTGGTGTCTTCAGTACTTGCTTGATTAGCCTGTGCTGTATAGTTCCTGCTTTGAGGATGTGAGTTGTTGGATTGGTTGTTCTGCTTATTGGGGCAAGGTTCCTTCTTTGCTGTGGGGCTCTCCTTTTGCTTGTTTGTTGTGTGTAGATTATCAGGTTTTATGGGCTGTGCATTTTCCTTCCAAGAATACATATTTGAGGTTTATGCAGCAGTTCATGTCAAACTGACATTGGATATGTGTGGTGAGGCTGTTGTAGAAGTCCAGACTGAGGCCCTGGTATGTCAAAGTTGATGGTACTGGGGGCTCAGTTACATAAGCCTTCATATACTGCAACATAGTCCCCAATTGTTCCTGTCATTTTGAAGGTTCAAAGTTCTGTCATGATCACCACATTGGAGTCTTTCATGGCAAACTTTTTCAGGAAAACAGTTGCCTTGAACATGTCCCAGTTTTCATTTTGGTCAGGGTGTTGGTCAAGCCATTCACTTACAAAGCAATAGGCGGCTTCCATGACACAGAGGGAGACTTTTCTGACCCAGAGTCTGTGGGGGTAGTCCTACTTGTGTGAACTTGCTTTCTGTGCTGTTGATTCAGAGGTTGGCGTTTTTGCTAGCGTAGTCCTGCAAAGGCGCCAATTTCAGTGGTGTGCATAGGAGTTGAAACACAATATTGGGTATCTCAGGCTGTGGCGGTGCTGTTGTGGTTGGTGTGGTGGGCAACAGTCTGCGGGCTTTGAGAGTGTTGTACTGATTGATGGGCATAAGGACATTATTGTAGATGACAAGGCCTGCGGGTACGTCTTGTCCTACTTTGTAATCTATCCAGCCGTTAGGGAGTACCATTGTTTGGGTTCTTTTCTTGGGAGGAATTTTTCCTTTGAGTTGGGTAGGTATGGGTAACCTACCTGTGCTACCACTGTTGAGTTTATACTTCTGGGAAGTATAATAAACAAAATAAGGGGAAGATTTAAGAAGAGAAAGATACTTTATTGGATATGAATATAGAGTAATATAAAGTATCATGACAAGCCACATACCGTCCATGTACGTCATGGAGGTCATGGGGCTTATCTGAGTAATGTTCCTCTTGAGTCATGAGGCTTAATCAAGTTGTGTTCCATTTAGGACCTGGATTGAGTGATCCCCGTCATAGATGGTTGACTGATAATGGTACCACCAGTTTATTGACTGGCCGGTGAGCCATTCCTAGGGTGTTAATTCTCCGAGAGGGAGTAATCGAAGATGCTGCGACAGAGCCTTGAGCTAAAATTCACCCTTTTGAAACGGGGCTGTGAGAATTCAAAAGCTAAAGTTTGATTGGGAGGAAAATAAATTCGGGTTGATTGGTTAAATAAAGAGCTTAATAAAAGTGATGGTATGCTTGTTTTCTATTAATAAAATGGTAGTATGCTTGTTTTATTCTTGTTTCAAAGGGTGGTTTATTTACTGGCGGGGTGAAAAATGTTAAACTTTGGGAGACAAATCATGGGTTATAGTTGCTGTGAATTAAGGCGTCGCTGTAGAGTTGGGAATTCGGGGTCGTCGGGGTAGATGAGAACTGGCATGGCAATCCCAAGGATTTCTTCAAAGCGTACGATGGGCCCGTCGCCTGCAGCAGGGGGGAGGGGCAAGGCAGGAAGGCCGAGGGGGGCCGATAGATCAGACTTACAGGTGGGGCAGACGCTGTGGGCAGTGGGGGATAGGAGCCAGGGGTCGATGCAGTCGGCGTGGAAGGCGTGGCGACAGGTTAGAACTCGCAGGCGATCCCCTGCTTCATAATCGCCTAGGCAGATGGCACATACCGTGTCACTAAAGTAGGCGGGTCCTTCTTCCTCTAAAGCCTCATCTGAGGTTTCTTCTAACTCGACTAGAAGAGCTGGTTGGTCATTGCTCAAAAGATTGGGATCCATGCCGCCTGTTCGCGGGACAGGGGCTGACTTGCGTGATAACAGGGCTTTGTTGACGGGGCGGGCGACACCACAGTTAGCAGTTGTCTTTCTCCTTTCGGTGGGAGAGTAGTTGAGAGTGGGGAATACATCAAGGCTGGTTAAGCTTAGCTTGGATTTGGGGTTGAATTCAACCGGCGAGGCATAGACGCGTGGGCGGGGCTGGCGACGCCACGGTTTTAGCCACCACAGCGTCAAAGATGTTAGGATGCCAATGGCCGCCATGAAGCCAAGCACTAGCCTCAACGCGAGCCAGTTGATGTCACTAGAGGGGCGGTCAATACGCACTGACCAGTCAGTCGAAACAGCCAGGCTTTCATTCACGGTAAACGTTGGAACACCAAGTATCCGCAGCGGCCTGTGAGGGCAATTGGAAGTAGAATGAATAATCAATCCTTCCATCTCGAGTTGATGCAATTCTTCCACCTGCTGCTCTTGCGAACATCCTGCGGAGCAGCTAACAAAGGCAACCCACTGATCCTTGGGGAGATTTTCACGGTTTACGCGGCATGCATCGCTCAAGTCTATGGCGGCATAGCTTCCAGCCAAATCGTATTTGCCCCTTACAGCAAGAATAGCATCTATCGGTTCCCTTTCGGAGCAGTCGAGGTCTTTGGAGCAGGATGGGGTCAGGTATAGTGGGTACGTGGACTCCTTCCTTGCCTGGCAAAAGGCCCCAACCATCAACGCTAGAACGTGAGTTCTCATCCTAGACTCACATTCTGCCACCCCACTTGCTTTATTGTTCCCACCTACCTGCCATACCCAACCTGCAAGAGTCGCATAACCCCAATCAATTGTTGGAGCACCTCTGTCCATATAACCCAGTTCCGCATCTCAGCCAATCACCTTCTACTCTACGTTCATGCACCAATAATACTCAATGAAGAATGGGTTCCTCGGTCGATTTCAGTCTATTCTTAGCTACATTGCTTTTCTGTCGAAGTCGCATTGCGTTATTCAACCTCATTTTATTCCACTCTGTCCTATTGGTAGAAAAACTCGAGCTCATCCCGCCAGCCAATCAAACACAGCGGGCTCATCTCTTATGAACCCAATCACCCATCTGACCCGCAGAACCCTTCTTCCATCAAAGCATACCAAAGGTATCCGATTCGAATCAAGAAGATCCCTGCTGTCATAAACTATTCCTCCACTAAAACCTTTGGCAAAACCCATGCGTAAGTGACTACAAGCCAAACAACATTTGCTTAAACAGAAGCATGCACTAGTTTATCCCATCCTCTTTTCATATGAAATCATGCCTCATAGCCTTTAAGAACCACTTCTCAACCCATCAACTCCAATTCACTCAGCACACTTCCATTGAACCAACCTACCCCATGATTTCATATCCCAACTCCTCACATTATTCTACAACCTATCACATCCATACTGTCCCTCATGCGAGTGGAAATCAAGTCTTAGAGGAATCTAGTAAAAACCAAGACTATCAAAAAATTAATTTATTTTATTCTTAGCACATTTCCACTGTACAGCTAAGCATTATGAAAACGTGTTAACTCTCATTAATAATATCAATGCATCTGACTAACCAGCGTCTGGTACCAAGTCCCATTGGAAATTCCAGGATTAAATTATTTAAAAAGCACCCTGCCAGCTACATCTGATTGAAATCGGGATTCGCCATTTTGAGATAAATGCTTTGTTTAATACAACCCTGCATGGTTCAAAGCCGGACTGGATTGCATTCAAAAGTGCTTATACTGGGGTGAATCCAGTCTACATATCTTTGATGGAGATCAGAGCGACCTTTGCTTGATTAAAGGTTCCGCTGAGACCTTGATTTCATATCACGATGGCCTGCTTGGCTTAGATTCCAGCGAGATTTCGCGGGCGATTTCTGCTTGATTCTGAATTGAAAAAGCAGTCATGAAGAACCATGAGCTTGGATGTACAAATCCCGTGAAACGAATTAAGCTCCAACATTCAGCACCTTTGGCTATATAAAAATAAAATAAATGTATATTTCCCATTTATAATCTTCTCGGTACATGATTATTCTACTTAATTGGTGTAAAAGGTGCATTTAATTTGAGGATTTATCAGAATGTGGTAATCCAGGTGCCCAGCATCAACAGCAGCCATGAATCCGAGATGAGTTTCAAGCCAGGTCCCCAAGGCTCATCCAACCTTATAAATGCTAAATCAAGCCCTTGATTTAAATCGATGGGGTGATTCTTGAGGTGTTTAGGCTTCAACCAAGCTGGAATAGTATGCAAATAGGTGCTAAAAGCTCCCTGATCATATCCCCATCACTTCAATAGTTCGATTTATTTAACATTTATACCGAATACGGCATATTTCAAAGCTCAACCTCCATCATCGAATTATAATCCAAACTTGGCGAATTGAATCACCATCTGATCCTATCATTGAAGCACTGGAGCTTCCAAACCCAAGGAAAATAAATGCATCCAAGGCGATTTAAAAATGATATACTGTATGGTATATTAAGATTAATGGGCGCTCCTAGTGGATCCCCCCAATAAAGCAATTTACTTGGTTTTAAAAAAATGGTATATTAAGATTGATTAAAGAAGAAATAGAGACATCAGGATGAAGCCAACTTTTATCGGAATTTAAAAATACACATCAATCCTTGAGCTACTTCATTATACTATTAACTTATTTTTCTTAAAAAAATAAACTAGATTTTTATTAAAATTTATCAGAGCGGCGGCATTATACTATTAACCTACCATGATGCATGTGTTAAACCCCTGATAATCCTATAGCCAATAGAATAGCAAAGCATTAAAACTGCACCAAATCTCTTGTCATACTATTGTAGCTACCACCAATCAACTCCTTCACCACATGAACATAATTAAGGATGCTTTGACAGCCCCGGCTAGCTTCCGGCTCTGGGCCGCTGCAGTGAAAGCGGAATCGGTCATATTTAAATAAGTTTAAATAAATATTTTTAAATAAATATTTTACTGGAGTGACCCAAAGCCAGAAACTAACTGTGGCTGCCCAGGGCTTGGCCGAAGCAGCCCAAAACATAACCTGTCCTACAAATACACTACCATGTTTAACTAGATTATACACCCTCTATTTCCATCTATATGAACCCAACATTTCAATACTAAATACTGTTACAACACATCCACTTGCTCCTTCTCAGAAAATCTATTCACCCAAAAACCAAGTCCAAACCTTTCAAAGATAAGTTTCAGAATTCCGGGCAAGGTCTATATATTGCTAGGAACCCGTAGTCCTAAATCAATTGCCCCAGCATCACAGACCCTACATCGACAAACTGTACCAGCCTATTCAGTTATAGAAAGCGGTACTATGCTTATTTCCAACCCTTTTGTTTAAATGACCTATCAACAATATCCTAAAATCATTATAGATACCTTAAAGTAGAATTTCTACTTTAATATGCCGAGAAAGATAAGGTAGCTTTCCCAGCTATGGCACTAAGCAAAAACTTGAGATTTAAACGAAACCAACTCAGATGAAACCGAAATGGAAACGAGACCAAATATATTCTTAATCAATACAAATCAATTGGGTTTGATCTCATTTGCATCTGAGTCGATTCCGCTTAAATCTCAGGTTTTCCTCCTAGCGCTGTAGCTTTGAAAACCACTGTAACCTGGTGAGATAAACGAAATCGCTTCAGCCTAAAGTGAACCCAATGCTGCCGAGAACATAATTAACCGAGTTCAAAGAGAAATCGAGTAGACCTAAAATATACCGTTAATTAATATAAATTCATTGATTTTTTTATTTCGTTCTGAGCTGAGTTGATTTCACTTTAGACCAAAGTGGGTTTGTTTATCTCACCAGGTTATAAAACTATTGTACAGTACAGTAGTTTAAAAGCTATGGCAATAAGTGAAAATACTTTGGATTTAAATGAAAAAACTCAGATGTAAACAAAATTACAAATAAATAAATCTATTGTAAATTAATATAAATTCATTGATTTTTTTATTTTGTTCTGGGCTGAGTTGATTTCACTTTAGACCAAAGTGGGTTTGTTTATCTCACCAGGTTATAAAACTATTGTACAGTACAGTAGTTTAAAAGCTATGGCGATAAGTGAAAATACTTTGGATTTAAATGAAAAAACTCAGATGTAAACAAAATTACAAATAAATAAATATATTGTAAATTAATATAAATTTATTAGTTTTAATTTCGTTTACATCTGAGTTATTTTTGTTTAAATTCAAAGTATTTTTGCTTGTCGCCATAGCTTCTAAAACTACTGTAGTTTTCAAAGCTATGGCACTAAGCAAAAAACTAAGATTTAAACAAAAAACTCAAACTTAAACAGAATTAAAACTGAATAAATTTATATTGATTAATAGTATATCTGGGTTCATTTTTGTTTTGTTTCCATCCCAGTTCATTCTGCTTTCAGATGAGTTTTTTTGCTTAGCGCCCAAGCTTTGAAGACCACTGCATTGAATTATGGAAATTTCAGATCAAATGACAAGGTTTCAAATCATGAATGAAGTGAACTTTATTGAATCTAATTAAGGCCATATAACACCAGGAGTCAAAAGATCTAGAGTGGATTCATGCTGATTCTTTTGAGATCACAGACATATTCAAAAATCCCCCAACTCTATTTTAAGACAGCTAAAATTTAGATCATAATATTCATCAAATTAGACATACTTAACAATAAAGTTGACTAAAATATACACTCCTCTTAACAAGTTTAATTTTTTAATAAAAAATTTATTCCATCTTCTTCTAACAACAATCAAGTAAACGAGCTGTTCCCTGGCCTTGACAAAATCATGCAGGGCTACACTGGGTCTTCTAATAGTGAAGCCACTGTATATGGCTGCTCCCAACCTGCAAGCCCCTTCCCAAGCACTACCCAGGAGTGTGTTCTTTTCCTGTGTCCTCTAGCATGATACTGTTTGCACATCACACACAGAAAGCTGCTAATCCAAAATCCCATATTAACACTGACATCTGAAATCAGCCAATTGAGCCAAGGGATCCCCCAGGAAAGCCGGAATCCCAAAGCAGCTAACCAGATGGCACTGTTTAGTTCTCAAGATGGATACATCCCACCCCCAGCCAATCAGCCTGCAAGGTGCAAAAGAACACTCATCACCCCAGAAATTGTTCTGAAAATGGTTGAAAAGCAAGGAATGCTTATGTCCCCTGGTGAAATAGCAGCAGCAATGGGTTTTTCAAAGTCCACTGTGGCTGCTACCCTGAAAGCATATGTCAACTGTGGTCCCTGTCCCAAGAAGACTCCAACTGGTGCCTGTACATCAACTGATGGTGAAAAGACACCCCCTCTCATTCTGATCATCCTGAAACGCAACTCCCAGATGCCCCAAGTACAGGTGCATCTCTAACTGGACCTCCATGACATCTTCACCAATAAGAGAACGGCCATTTTTTGGATGCACAGAGCTGTTGTTGCTGCAAGAATGTTGACCAATCAAGTTCTTGATGGCCCCAGTTTGGTGAGAATCAACCCCTACAATTCTACCATTGTCAACTTTATCAAAGGGAGAGCAATTCAGACACACAGTTACAGCATCTTCTTGCAGTATGCCAAGATTTTTGCAAGTATATAATCTGACGTTACAAGCACGGCCCAATTTTGTACAGATTTTTCAGAGTTTTGCTGGCAGTTTCCTGATGGGGGTCAACTATTGCTCAGGTTTGCCAAACACCATCAATGGGCATGCTTACCATACTGCGCTCAAGGAAATACTGGTGAAGTGGGCTGCCCAACAAGCTGTGTACACAGTTGTAATGAGTACTGAGATAAAGCAGCACAAATGGGCTGGAAAAAATCTCGCTGCAGGTCATACCTGCTATACTTATCCCACTAATAATTCTGACTTGCATCTCACAGATATGTGTCTTTACAACATCAGGGCAGAGTTCCAACACCAGGCTTCTACCATCTATAATGAACTATGCACCCAACTTGAAAAGGGTTCTGAGTCTCTTTTATCTGTGTTTTTTCAAGACTTATATTATATCATCATTATACACTCTAGTGACATAAAATAGTAAAAAACGACCCCCATCTCTCCCCTACTTCTCAGCTTGATATGTTCAGTCTGCCTAAATGCCAGAATACAAACTTGAGCAATTGGAGTAGTTGGCTCTTTCTGCTTCTTCCCAGTCAACCATCCTGGCCCCTCAAACCCCCTTTAAGATATCACCAAAAACATATCACCCATGATTTCCACCATGCTGCCCAATACCACTGAAGCTGCCCCTTATTGTTACAAGTGACAAACTTCTGTTGACCATGCTCATAGGAAACCCTCAACTACGGGATTCAAACCCTGATACCCTGCGGGCCACCCACAGATTTTTGGGCTCAAACCAGAGCAGGACTTGACTTTGGGAAATCTCCTAAAGCTTGATGAACCAAAATCACCTACATTGACACTCCCCACACTAAAGGTTCCTGTTAACCCAACCAATCAGCGGGCGGTACAAGCCATAGATCCCAAAATAACTCAGGCCACCACAGAAGGGAAAACAAAGAAACATCCTATAGAATGCAGGCTGCCCAGAGATGATCAACCCCACGACCTGACAAGGAAATTTGAGTATTCTCAGTGAAAATCAGCCAATGAATTAACTCCCACAAAGGATGTCACCAAGGACTGGAAAACCCTGGTAGACAGTAGCACCCAGGCCAAAGAAATTTGTAAAAGTTTACCCATGGCAGATGGGCATACTTATACCCTGGACCACCAGGAAGTTGCCCATCTCCATTCTTGCAATAAAGTGACATGAACCTTTGGTTCAACCAGGTTATTCCATATTTGATTTAAGTTCTATTTCTTTTGCAGTCTACCTCCCGCGGTTCTGTACCTCATACCCACCAACCCCAAGAAACTGCGGACCAGCCGCCCAAATTCTATTGTCCACCAGGAGCTTCCTTTGGCCCGGTACATTTCACTGAATACCCACCCAACCCTGCGTTTTGGAATTCAACTAGAGGAAATCCTAATCTACAGCCCAGAGGCTAGAACTATAGAGACAGAAAACGTTAACAGAGAGGGCACCAAAATCACCATACCTCCTCTGCTATTTCTCAACAAGTACAACTACCTGCCTGCATATTTGGTTCCAATGACACCACCTCTTATCCTGCGGCCCAACTGCCCGCAAGAATTGGTTAAGGCCAATGAATCTACTTCCACTCAGATATTTGGAGTGATGTATATCACTCTTACCGGCTTGATTGAATTGATGGTACCTGCAAGCGGACCTTGGGCCCTCCTGGGCAAATCATTATCTTATATTGTAAAGTTAGCACCAATCTTGTGGTGAGCCCTTCCTGCTGGGCCCGCGGGCTGTCTGCCTGCAAGTTCCCAAGAACCCCCCACAGGCTGGATCCCTGACACTTATGCAGGTGTATATATCAACAATGTTCTTTTCACTAACACCTTCTCATACACTGCAGCATCCCCCTGGGGTATTAGAAATCAGAGCTTCAGGAACTTTCTTGAGGATATCCAGGGTTTGTGCTTAAAACAGATCCAGTTTGGCATCAGGAACAGGTAGTTGGGAGCTACACTAGACATTTATTGCTTTATATAACTTGATTCAACCATGGTGCATAAGTTTCAACATGGTACAGGCACCAATCCTTTGATAAGGTAGGTGTTTTTTGGATTGACTTCCATGACAATTCCTGGTCCTTGTAGTCCTGGCTTCAATTTATGTAGGTTGTGATCTATAACCCAGACTTCATCTATTGCTTAGAATCTTCCTTTTGAAAGTGTTATTGCTTCTCTCTGCTCTTTTATCTGTATTGTGGTTGACATGGATGTGACATACCATGAGCACTGTTGGAAAAATATCAGGCCAGAGACAAGGGTTGTTTTTGGACAGTTTACTCAATGCTTCTACCAGAGAGCCTTTTTTCTCTTTCAACTCTATTGTTAACTTGCCAATGGCTAGGACTGAAAATAATGTGCTTGCTACTGTTCTTGGAAATATAGATGTTGGTGTCAATAGTAGTGAGTTCCATTTCTCTGTCTGTGGTCAGAAGGTCTAGTTTCCCAAAATTGGCAATTACTCCCTTGCCTATGGACTGTCTCACATCATTGTCTTTTTGTTTCTTTATGGCTTTTTATACAGGCTATTTTGGTGAACATTAATGATCATTATATGAGCCCATTGTCCTTCTTGTTTTTAAGCATGGGTCTCACAATGTTCATTGCCCCCACCTTGAATGATTGGGCCATAGAGACAGGGATTATGGACTTGGGTGACTTAGACCAGGCTTAATTTTCACACAATTCACATTAAGCAAGGTTTTTTATCATCATATTGCATATTTGGTTATTTTTAGCGGGGGTTAAGGTATTAATGTAGACTCCTGCTGTGAATATGTTCTAAGTATCTGTGATAACAAAAGATGGCGCCAATCTTTTGTGTTGATGGAATGTAGGATATAGTATTGCCACTTAGTAATATGTGATGAAAAGTACCAAATTCACGTTTTTGAACAGGTGTTTGTTCTTGAGAACTTTATCTTGGATGTTCATTGGTATACCAGGTGAAAGCACCTATTGAAGATTTCCCAGTATTAACATGGGCCAATCAGGGTCCCCATCAGTGCATAGGAGATGTTTAAAGTATAGCCTTGACAGGCCATCTTTGGTAAGCATTTCCTTGCCTGGTTTATACTCAATTATAATGGGGTACCTCTGTATGAGGCTCATCCATTCAGCTTATCATCTAGATAGGTGTTGTTGAGTCTTGAATAATACCAATGACTTGTGATCAGTTAGCACTTTGAATATCTGTGCACCTCTCAGATAGCATTGCCACTCCATTAGGCAGTGGTCAATATCTATCAGTTTCTTGCCATGTATTGGGTATCTTTTCTCACCATCAGACAGCTTTCTTGATTCATCTGCTACAGGGAGAAAGTCCTTTTCTGTAGTTTGAATTTGAAGTACTCAACCAATTTCATAGTCAGAGGTGCCTGTCTCTAGCTTGTAGATCCCTTCTCAATTAGGATATTGTAAGATAGATGCTGTGACCATTTGTTCTTTCAATTTTCAGAAGTGTTGTTATCTCAGCAGGGCCCACACAAATTTAGTTGTCTTGTCAGTGATTGCAGATATTAGGGCAATCATAGTTCTTTTATTGGAAATGAATCTTCTTATATATGCTATCATTACCAAGAAAGTACATAGTTTTCTCTTGTTGTGTGATGCTGGTGTGTCAGTGATGGCTCCTACTTTTTCTGGGCCAGGCTTAATCCCATCTTTACTAATGATGCAGCCTAGGGACAGAAGTTTGTTTGAGAAAAATCACAATTGGACAGTTTAGCTACTAGCTGATTGTCTTAAATGATGTTGAGTACCATACAAAAGTCCTTCTAATGATGCTCTTTGTTGGGACTATAGATGATTATATCATCTATGTAGACTATGGCTCTTTTTCAATATGTTCCTTGGACACTTTGTTCATGAAGATCACAAAGGTACTTGGAGCATTTATTATACCAAAGTTAAGAACTACACATTCAAATGATCTGTATTTGGTGCTGAATGCTGTTTTGGGGGTTTCTTCTGGTTTAACGTGGATTTGGTGATATCCCACTGTTAAATCAACTTTTATGAAGAACTGAGACCCCCTCAGGGCGTCAAAAAAGTCATCAATGAGGGGGCAGGAAATACCTGTTCTTAATCATAAGCTTGTTGAGAGCCCTGTAATCAGTGACCAAGTGCATTCCTTCATCTATCTTTGCTACAAAAAAGACAGCTGCACCAAAATGAGATTTGGATGATTGAATGAGACCTTTTTTCAGGGTTTTATCCAGGTATTCTTTCAATGTGCTGTCTTCTTGATGTGTTAATTGGTAGATGGGGTGTGCCTTGGGTACACTTTCTTTTAAATCAATCTTGTGTTGAATGCCTCTGTCAGGGGGTAATCCAGGAAGTTTCTCTTGGAATACGGAGGGGAATTCACTGACTAGCTGGTCTCTAATAGGGGCCTGTTTGTGTCAAGTCTCCGTATTTTTAAAGTGGATGACCTTGTATGTGCAGGTACTCCAATTGATTTTGCTAGGGTTGGTTTCTGCTTCTGTTTCCATGATTTTAACAAATACATGGTCCCTCATAAGTGTATCAAGATGGGTTGGGTAAACATGGTGATGTATCTCTCCTCGTTGTATGATGAGGGTAGCACTGTCCCAGTCAATATGAGGCTTTGTCTTTCTCATCCAGTCCAGGCCAAGTATGACATCATACTTGGGGATTGGTATTATTGGGCCACTGAGCATAGTTTTCACGTCTTCAATTTGGGCGCGAAAAGGGTTTGCCTCTTGGGTGACTGGTGTGCTTTGGTTGTCCGCCATGATGACTCTCTTGATGTTGCTCTTGGTTGTAGGTAGTTTCATGAGGTTGGTAAATTTCTTTTCAACAAGGGACTGGTCCACTTCAGAGTCAAATAGTGCTGTGCCTTGATATCTGCAAAAACAGAAATGATAAGTTAGAAGTTTATTTCCTGTTTGGGCAGCAAAGAGTATGAGTGTAAGGTCTCATAGTTTGAGGAAGGTGGTTGTAAACTAAAGCTTTTAACCCAGTTATATTTATTTTAGTCAAATACAAAAATGTAGGTAAGGTTTGTAGTAACAATTGTACTAGGGCTCCTAGAAGCTTATAGGAAGTAAAATAAGGGCTGAGACGGTTGATTAAACCTAAGAAAATAAAATAGAGTTCAGTCTTAATGACTGATGACTTGGTCAAAAAATCAATTTCTAAGTCAGGGAATTGCTCACCACTAGTTGGAGGATTAAAACTATCAACAATCAAATTGTGGGTATTACTATAGAAACTACCTAGCTGATGAAATAGAAAGTCAAAGGGAATCATAAGATCGAAGATAAAAACTTAAACTAAAATTGAAAATGAAACACAGGCCACAAAACCTAACAAGTACCTTTTTGGGGTGCAAGTCAAACAATCTCAACTTAAGTTGAGATTGGACAAAACTCAGGCCTTTTATTTAGATCTGAATTGAGGTGAGAAAAAATGGAGAAGAACTCTAACCAAAGGTAATTAGGAAGGCTTGCTGTGAAGAGAGGCAGAGAAAACATGGTTCTACTTACATTTAACTTTAAAAAGTTAAGTAGAAGATAAAGGGAAAGTAGGAGACGCGGCAGACTGCTTGGCATGCTTGGTTTAAGCGAGAAGACTAACAGGAGATTGAAGAGTGGGCAAGAAGACGGAAAAACAAGATCCAAAGTGCTGGCGTAAGCCACTTTGAAAAATGCAAAAGGTAAAGAGTTCTGATTAATTGTTGCTAACCTTAGCAAAAAGATAGCGGGTTCAAGAATTGTCTTGAATAAAAATTAACTTTGAAAAGATGAATTAACTGTTAATATAGATAAAATTGACTGATAGAGCAAGGGAATGAAAGAAAGAAGGTGATTAGGTGTAAATTTGTTTGTGAATCAACCAAAGCCTTGGATAACTGGTCTTAGTGATCCTAAAAATATACTAGCAGAAATAATAAAAGAAAGGGAATCCTGACAATGAGATCACTGGAGTGTACTTGGATCATGATAATTGACTCCACATCTTGATTCATTCACAAGTCTTGTGATGAACGAGATAATGTCTTGCCTAAGCAGTCTCCTGTTTTTTCCCTCTTTAAGAGAAGTTTTGGTCTTTATCTGATTATCATAAACAGTACAGTTTCTTTCTGGGATTGAAGCTGGTTGTACGGTTGTCTTGCTTGTTGAGGTGAGTGTTTTTTCTGAGTGCAGTGCTTTTCATGGATTCAACTGTTTGATGTAACTTATCAGATTTCTGGGAGAAACCTTTTTCTTCTAAGAAAGTTCCTTAAAGGTTGGTGCACTCACTCAGATCAAAGAGCTATATCATGTATGCCAAGAGTCTATTGTAGAAGTTTAAGCGGGTTGACAGGTGGTCAAAGTCCATGTTACTGGGTGTTCTGGCTTATATGTCCTTGTATGCTACAACATAATTGTCTATTTTCCCTGCCATCTTGAGTTTGAGTTATCATGATATTGGTGTCTTTGAGAGAGAAATCCCTGATGAAGGCTGTCTTGAACATATTTCAGTTTTCACTCTGGATGAGATTGTTTTCAAACCATTTCCTTACAAATTGGGAGGTATTCCTAAAACTTAGAGGGCAATTTTGCTTGCTCAGAGTCTCTGGAGGTAGTCAACTTGGGTAGATTTATTTTGTGTGTTTTGAATCCAGAGAGTGGTGTTTTCTTGGCAGAGTCCTGCAAATGCCTTAATTTCAGCAGAACAGAGGTGCTGGAATATTATGACCAGTACTTTGAGGGTTGTTGTTGTTGCAGGTGGTTCAAGATTCTGTAAGTGCCGAGTAAGTTAACCTGTTCAATGGGTACAAGGACATTGTTAAAGACAGTGTGCCTGTGATGATGTCTTGTCCCTGCTTGTAGTTTCTTCAGCTGGTAGGGAGTGCCATTTTCTGGGTTCTTTTTTGGATGAAATCTTCCCTAA
The DNA here is from genome assembly GCA_014839935.2 of Entomophthora muscae. Classification (NCBI taxonomy): domain Eukaryota; kingdom Fungi; phylum Entomophthoromycota; class Entomophthoromycetes; order Entomophthorales; family Entomophthoraceae; genus Entomophthora; species Entomophthora muscae. Next base: position 24,001 of record QTSX02003779.1, on the reverse strand, counting down.
GTTGTGTAGGTGTGGATAACCTACCTGGCTAGCACTGTTGAGTATATACTTCTTGGAAGTATATAAAACAAAATAAGAAAAAAATTAAAGATAATGCTATTTTATTTGATATAGAAGGAGGATAAATATCATGACAGACCACATAGTGTCCATGTACATCATGGCAGTCATGGGGCTTGTCCAAGTATTGTTGCTTATAGGATTTGAAATGTTTGATCCCCATACAATGTTGGAGTTGGCAATAGCACCACCTACTATTTGGCAATTGAGTCATTCCTTGGGGAAATGATTCCCCAAGAGGGAGTAATCAAATATGTTGCGATACCTTACTTTACTTATTTATTAGAAAGGGATTATTTAATACATCATACTGTTGGCTGAAACCAGGTTTGATGGAATTTGGAGGGACAGCTACTCTCAGGAATAGATTATCTGGACCTGGGTGTGCCCAAGTTGGTTGAGGCATTATAACTCAGCCCCAGGAGTCCCAGATTTGATTCCTAGGACTGTTGCCTAGCCCTACCTCTATGTGGATGTTATTTGTTGGATCTTAACTGCAGTTGGAATTTCCTGTATGGACCAGTCAGACCATCCAATGGCGCCAAAAGCATTCAATTGACCCCATATCCCCAATTCCTTAAGACCACAGTCCTTTATACTGCTGCTTTTAAAGAGCTTTAAAAGTCCTACTATAAAAAATGAATAGATTATCTGGGAGCATGTTGGCCTGGTGATGAGTTCAAAACTGATGTGTTGGAAACACTTCCTGTACATAATGTTTCCAGAAAGTTGGATAAGAAACCCTACCCAGGGATTGCTCAGGATGTTCCTGGAACATTTGTGCTAGACCCTTCCCTGGTTTACTCACTTAATCTAAATCAAGCTCCATACTGACAATAACTTCCAGATGTATTTGAGTGAAGATAATAAATTATCACCATTTTTAATACTTTATTGGCATGGCTGTTGTTGAGAACACAACTTACTTTCTAGACGAGTTGGACAAAGTTTCTATCATATTCCCCCCACTATGTAGATTCTGGCATAATTACTACTGAAATTGATAGGATCTATAGGGTGGAAATCCTATGATAGAACCCAGGTTTGAGCCAGAGGATATAATCTAGCAAAAATCGAGATTCTTACTTGGCTGGTGTTATAGCAAGGATTTAGAATAAAGCAGCTACTTGAAAGGATTTAAAAATCAAAAACGCACTGTAAAACCACAAAACTTTAAAAAGCTTAGCAATTTTATATGTACGGGTTCGAATGTTGAATTAAAAGGCCAATAATTACACTAGGTCCTTTAGAATGCAGGAATGGATCGGGTTAGAGCTCTATTGACCCCACTATAAAATCAGCATGGACAATTGAGGTAAAATTACCTTGCGAGCTTCCATGCCCTCAGGAGGACTTGTCTCAACCCTTTTACTTCCAACATCTTTCCAGTCAGTAGATAGACAGGTTCCATTAGATTCAGTAAATGATTTAAGCATTGCACGCCTGGTGTTTTCATCAGCATCCCTGTATATTTTTTGGAAGACAGCATTCATGCCTGAGTTTTCTTCCGCCTCCGCTTCCTTTTCAGCTTCTCTGGAAAGGGCATCCCAATTCTTGGGCTTTCGGCTAGAAGAAGGATAGGAGGGCTTGAAGTCTTAAACTTAGATAAGAAAAAAATAATTGTTACTTGGAACTGAAGCCACTTTAGAAGAGCTGGTTGTATCCTCGTCTCCCTCCAAATTACTCCACTTGAAGCCAAGATTAGCCTTCTTAAGAGAGAATTCAACTTTAGTTGAAAGAACTGTATATGCAGATTGGGAAACATCAATTTCTTGAGCAAGTGGTTCAAGTGAGAATTGTATATCGGTTCCAGAGGTTTGCTTAACAGACAAACTAACCTTATGTGGGGCATAGTAAGTTATACTGCTACTCATTTTTGAATAATATATTACCTCTCTTGGTAAGAGCTCGACTGTGAGATTTGCTGGTTGAACTTTCTTAATGAAAACAGAAACGTAAACATGCGAGTCAGTCTGATACCATTCATGACTAAGCAAGGGGGGAGTTGAATATATTTAAAAGGTTGAAAATTACCGAATCTTTGCTGGAGAAGCCTGAGTAGTCTCAATTTGAGATGTTGAAGGTTCTGTATCAATGGAGTTAATATCCAACATACCAACTAAAATAACAAACCTTGGGATTTAGGAAGCTTCGCTTTGCATGTTTCTAGCATTGAAGCCAAATCTTTTTCGACGCTACCAAGCTTTTCAGCTTTGAGGAGAGCCTCTTGGGCGACATTGTAATTATTTAACTTGAATTCGCAAAGTCTTAAATGTAGAAATTAATAAAGGCTGGTGCTTAAGATAAAACGAATAAAAAACCAGATAAAATTACTCACCCCATCCTATAGGCTGCTTTTACAAGTAGCTTGGAAGAACCCTCGGATTTTTCTAACCATTCAATACATTTGGTACAGTCAGCCGAAGCGAGCTGGAGTTGATCCAACTTCTGATGCGTCAAGCCACGCTTGTAGTAATATTCGGCTAGTAAAGCTGGAGTAACAGTAGATCCCTCCTGAACACCAGCAATTAACTTATCGTAGCAAGTCAGGGCTTGGCTGTATTCCTCGTCGATAAACAGATCATTTGCTTCTTGGTAAAGCTCACTCATTGTTGTCAAATTTCTAAGTTTCTAAATGGGTACAAGAATAGAGTAAGCACCTTTAAATGCCTTGGCACCTCCTACTGAAAACTTCTAGATCCTTCCAAAACATTCGCCAAGCTAGCTGGCCTGCGCAAAGAATAATATTCATTCGTGAGCCAATTAAAATCATCCGCATGAATCAGGATCCTGACTTAGGAATTAATACTTTGGAAGTCAAATGAAACTCATATCGTCTTATTCAGATAGACTAAAAAATTAGATAAGCATCTATTAGCAACCTAAGCTTTTGGCCAGACGATCAAATTGATGCAATCTGGATTTTAGGGGATAATCCGTCAGATGACGAAAAATCAGATATTTAATACTTTTACATTTTTTGGCTTAACCCGAATTATAAGAAGGATATGTCAAACAGAGTCAAGTCCGATTTTTCCAGGGTAATGTATTTGTTTAAAAAACATTGGAATAAAAATATATTTTTTGTCTTCCTAATAAAGAAATTTAGCTAAATGATCTTTGAAGCATAATAAAGATAGGTACTTATAAAAAAAACAGTATATATCTATGGTTTAATATATACATTTTACAAATGAAATATTCTATTTTCTGCCTAGGTAGATTTTACAAGTGGGTCATTATTTGTTAGATTAAGCCAAGGCGCCAGCTTAAGCATTTCAAAGCCTTTTAACTTCTTTGGTATCATTTAAGTCATAAACTTATGTTTTTTGAACATTAGTATAATGCTTAGTTTACTGAAGAAAAGTTTAATAGTGTAAAATATACAAATAATAGAAATAGATCTTATTTCTATTAGCTGTATTTTTTGCTAAAACCCTTTTTTCTATTTTAATAAGCCAAGAATTAAATATATGAGTTGCATGGGAGAGTAATAGCAGCCCCAAAGCTATAATTGCTATTACCCTATCTTTGGCTCATATAATTAATTTCTTAGTTATTTTTAGAAAAAAAAGTTGTTGTATTTAAAAAACTATTTACCCTATGTGAAATATAAGTTTTTGTTATGTGTCCAACCTCATGAACATGTCCTACTAATCCTTTAGTAGTAACAGCTCTCTTTGTTTCTCTGTCATCTGTGCAGAACTTTGCACAATAATTTATTTTGGAGTACTCCTTAACATCCTCAAATGTCAAAGGTGAAACATATAGCTCACCATCTTTCATTAAATATGAAAGATTAACATAAAATGCTTTGACTTCAAGCCAGCTTTTTTTAGGCCTAGATTTTCTATCATAGATGTGAAAAAAGGTTTTTGGGAAACATCTGAACTATTTACAAGTGTCTCATATAAACCCTTTCTTTCTTCCTCTCTCTCAAAAACCATTTTGAGATCATTTATATTTTTTATATACATCTCATTTTTCTTTTGTTTAAATATACTAGATAATACACCAAAATGACCATCAACAATACTTTTGCCATGACACTCAACAAATCTATTAAACTTAATTGTTCCTTTTATAATTTTAGGTACCTCTTTAAAAAGATAATATAAGAATTCATAAGATCTGAAATGATTACCATTATCAGTCCAAACTTTAATATTTTTAATATTCTTAAATTTATTATTTTTAAGCAGACTTATCAAACACTGACCTGAAAACAAAGAGTCATGAGATAAAACTTCAGATAAAAAGTCATGATACTCATATTTAATTTTCTCATTTTCTTTAAAAGCAATTGCAAATCCTAATAAAGAAATAGGTATTTTCTCATAAAAACAATTATTTGTCTCTATAGGACCCCCACCAATTTTTAAAGTTTTCTTTATAGTCTATTACTATAACACATGAATTATTATCAAGATTATTTATATCACTAATATATTCTTTATTTTGATGCTTATAAAACTTTTCATGTAGGTCAATAGATTTCAAATTTTCTTTAATAGATTTAGGCAATGGCAACTTCTTTATACTCAAATCCTTTTTCTTCATTTCTAATGACTTTTTTAAGTTGCAAATGTTACACATATCAGTTTTCTTTTTGCTTTTAATTATATTATTAGGAATAAGCTTATAAAAAGTGGAAAGTGAAATAGAAATATTGTTTTTTATTTTCATATCTTTTTAAATTTCTTTTTTTGTTTTCAATAATGAGTATTTTATTTTAGTTGAGTATTCACTCAACTCTTTTTGTAATTCTTCATAAATCAATCCAGGGGATTTTTTAGTAAATTGGCTAGTTGGAAATGAATTTTTTAGTATATGTTTTAAAATATTTTTTATGTTTTCTTTCTTTACTGAATCATTTTTTCCTTTTTTATTTTTTGAATTTAATGATGCTTTTTTAGCATTTTTTATTTTTTTAGAATATGAATACTCATTTTTTGTCATTTTAAATCCACAACCCCAAAGCTCTTTCAGACTGTAGCTTGATGTAACCAATGCTCTTAGGGAAGGAAGGTGCTTGGCAGGGGACTCTGACATCAATTCCTTTAGATTGTTAAGAAAATCATCTGTTTTAGAATTTTGTATGACAGGTAAGAAGGTACTTTTTCCAAACTCTGTTTTTAATAAGAAATGCTCAACAAAGCTGTTAAGATCACTGCCAGCAGTAAAAAGGAATGCTTGTTTAAGCATAGAGATTCTTTCTCTCTTAGTAGAGGCCCCCAGTGAGAAGAAGGGTGTCATCTGAGGTGCAAACTTGATAGGTTCCATAATGATAGTGGTTGGGTTCTTTGGCTTGGTTCAGGCAGTTCTTGCTTGGAAATAGATGTGCAGTTATCAGAGAGGAGTAAAGGTGTAGATTGTAAAGTAAATTTCTGTAAAGTTGAGCTGTTTAAATACCATGTTAGCTGAGCTTTCGCACTACAGGCATAAATCCCCAACTGACCCCCAACTGATCTCCTTAATTTATCAATATCACCCCTGAAGTCTGATATCATTGTTTATTTACCCCTTTTTATATTCTGGTTAACTGTTGATATTTCCGCGAATAGTACTTCAATCTCGCTCAAACTAGTATCATTAGAAAGCCCTTAATCTCAGCTTTCAGAATTGTGCTGCAACTTTATATTTCAATATCAATTTAGTATCTTGAAATGGCTTTGAATGTAAGCTTATAAAATTATTATTTGAAATAAAATATGCTAATTAACTCTTAAAGTATGATATTTTAATCAGTAAACTAAATTTAAAGTATAAATCATTATTTAGCTTACTTTTAGTAACCAACTCAAAAACCTTTTTTTAAATAAACTTAAGTTTATTATAACCTTTAACAGTTCTTAAAAAATGAACTTTATATATTTTAAATCTATCAAAACAAAAATGTTTTTCTAATCACATATAAATATTTGCTTGTATAATTAAATTTGTATCTTATTTTTATAGATACAATGACTAAGATCATTTTCCATTTAGTTCAAATAAATTTTAACCTTTATAAAATTTAATTAAATAAAGCAAGATTTTGATACATTCTTTTTTATGTTTGAATTTTTTATACATATTATCTCTAGCATACAGTATAAAAATATAATTTTATTAAATAGTTGTATAAAGCTATTTTATTAATATTAAATACTTAAAATTTTGAAAAGAAAAACTTTTACTCTCTTATAAGTTCTTATTATATATTTTCTATAAAATCAAACTTAAGAATAAATTACTTATGCTAAATGAGATCACTGAAATTTCAATAAAAGTTCAGTTTTAATTTTAGTTTTAGTTTTTTTTAACTTTTTACTAGATTTTTTTTTAAAAAATCCAAAATTATTTAATATTTATTAAATATGCAAAAAAAGCTATCTGCCCTCTTTTTAAAAAGAGGGATTCAAAAATGATTATATTTTAAATTAAATATTTTAAAAAAGCTAAGATTTTAGGCAACAATTTGATTTCCAACAAAAAGCATCATATCAGTTTTTATTGTATTTTTAGGTTGCTCTTTTTAGAATGATGTTATTTTGTACTAATCAGCTTTCAAGAAATAATGGTATATGAAATAAGATTGTTACTAGCTTTTAATACAGTTTAATTTAGCTGTAAGTAGAAAATAATTAATTTAATATAGATTTTTATATTATAAGGATTAAATAAGATTTATTTTGATAAAATTGTTGTAATTATTTAAATTTATTGATAAGAAAATTAAAACAAAATTTTAAAGTTTTAAGTAGCACAGTTAATAGGAAACAGATTAATCTAACAAATAATGACCCAAGTGTACAATAGTTTTACAACCATTGAGATAACCAAAAATATGCCAGATAAAAAAACAAGTTCAGTCCAAAACAATTTTTCAACTTTTTGGTAGAAATAGGAGCTCATTTCATAGAAAATAAGCGCTAATTGGCAAAAACTTCCAGACACAACACAAGATTTACACTGAAAATGAATTTATTTTGAATTAACAATGGCACAACTGATCACACAACCAAAATGATTTCAGTCACATTACAAAGCTACTATTTTTACTATAGTTTTAAAAACAAGATGAACTTAGTCACTGAAGTAAAAAATCTTGGTCCAACAGCAGACCTGTGACAAGCACATTTGTCACTGTTTTTCAGCCGTGGGCTGGTATTGTCCAAGTAAAGAGTGGTTGCCTAAGATAGGTAAACGGGGTTTGTTTTGTTTTAAAGCCCAGCTATAATGGCTGGTGTGTTTTCAACCACAGGGTTGATGTTTGTCTTCAAGCCTTATATTGCTGATAGAAGGGCCTTCTGTTAGTACTATTAAAGGATAAATATGTGCCCTGAAATGAAGATATCACATAATAATGAAATACTGAGACCAACTAAGACTATAATACAGTTAGATTTCACCACCACAAGGGTGAGAGTTTATCTTTATATGTCTTTTGAGTAACTTTGAAGGGAATTCAATGCTATTATGTAAGCATGTTGTGCCTAGAACCATCATTGGGGTGGCTGTTTAGAGAAGCAACTGCTGAAGCAAGTAATTTGAGGTGTCTGAAAATAAATTTGGTTAATTTGCACAGAAAAGCCTAGGCTAACCACTTGAGTGAATAAAAGGCAAGTTAGCACAATGGAGATGCTTGTCTCTGAAAGGCCTAGTTGGGGGACTCTACTAGTGCCAAGGAATATGCTCAAGAGATATGTAACATACTAGGCTATTAGTATGGTTATAAACAAGTTTAGGAATTTTGAGGAACAAGCTGAAAAACTTCTCTGAAGTGTTTTACTACAAGGGCAAAATGCTATAACAACTTGGTAAATGTTTATCACAATTTTACTATGGGGTAAAATCATAGAGAAACATTGAGAAAATCACAGAAAAACAAGGCACTTGGTGATTTTATATGGTATATGATTTAGGCAAATTTTGAAGACAAGCTGAAACATTTCTTCAAAGTATTTTGCTAACAATAACAATATACAACCCATTTTGATGAGACACTTTCCTTGATTTTACTACAAGAGTAAAGATCTGGTTAAAACATTGAAGAAGATCAAAGAGAAAAATATATAGTAATGACCTATGTAAATTAGTTGAGTTTGAACACAGGTAAATGTTGTGCTAAAACAATAAAGCATTTAACACTTTGAGTGGAAAGAGCAGTGAAAATTAGTATTCTATTTTTTGTGATGGAACTTTAAAGATGGTAAAGTTTTGAATGTTGCAACTGTTGGATAGGCTTGAGGCTTGTTTACTGATAAATACCTTTGATTAAAAGCCAAAAACTTGAAGAGTGGTCAATAAAACATCAATGCAATGTTTTAAGATTTTGTGAGAGTAAGTTTGAAAGCTTATTTGAAATTAAAGAAAGTGATCACAGAATACTTCAAGCTTTTGAAAAAAGCCATTATAAAAAGAAAAACATTGGGGGAAAAGTACTATAAATAAGTAGTTGACTGGGAAGTTGAAGAATCTTTTTGATCACAAACAGCATCTTTATCAAGTGCTTAATCTGCATCTTAATGATTACATGTCTGGTTGGTTTGACATAACTAGAGTTCTTCTTAGGCATTCAGAAGCTCTTTCTAAAGGAAAAGCTAATAAAAAAGACTAAATAATGGTGATAAATAATAAGTTTTATAAGGGAAGCTTCATTTTGTTTTAATAAAGACAATCTTGATCCCATATTCTCCCCTTTGTGAAAAAAATCTGGTGATAGTTGTAAATTCACTGCCCTCTTTGGCCTTGGATCAGGTCATTTTTTTGACATAAAGAGAAATCTAACCAAAGCCTGGCCAAGCCTTTAAATTCTTTGGCTGACTTGGCACACACTTTTGACAAATGCTTTGTGTTGGCATATTCTTTCCAAGCTTCACCATCCTTGCTTAGCTCTTCCTGCCCAACGGTGAAGGAATTGCTGATTGATTTGGATTTTTATTTGGCCTGGTGTCATCCCCTTCTCAAAATTATTAGATTCAACCAATCAAAAAATGATACATTGGTTTCAGAAATTTCAAATTATCAGTTTCAAACCCCCAGCAGAAATGCATTATAGGCAGTGGCCAATCAGATTCTCCTCTGGAAATTTATTCAGAACTTTCCAGTTTCCCTGGCAATGAGCAGCAAAAATTATTCACCAGCCAACCAGGGGGTCTCACAGCTTCGTGTGACTTGGTTGATTCAAATTGAATCCCTTAAAAGACAAGCAGGCCTATTTTGGATCCCTGCTTGTCTATTTTCAATAATAAAGGTTTTCACTTCAAATTTTTTGGCTTTTGGACTCTATACCCTGGAGACCTTCTACCTAAAATTATTAGTAAACCTTCTGGCTCTGCTTAACTTTCTTTATCTTTCTTTGGTCTTTGCTGGTTTCCCTAGCTCTTTCAGGCTTAATGTTAGTGCCAAGGTGCTAGTATTTACCTGTTTTTGCTTTTGTTTCAAACTTCAAACTTGAATTTAAGTTAGTTTTGCATATGAAAATTTACTTTTATTCTGAAATTTCAGAGTTTTTGCTTTTGATTTCTTTGAAAAGCATATATATATCTGTGTAAAGACTTCCCTGGCCTATTCCAAGGCCGTCCAAACCCTGTCCAAGCTTCCTAAGGTCCCAAATTTTGCTGTGGTTCCCCTGGTCCTCTGAATTTTTAATTTTAAAATTGATTTTGATCATCTGAGAGCTCTTTAAATTTTCATGCAAGGTTAAAAATATTGCTCCTGCTTGCTAAGTTTGTGATCTTTACTCTGGTCTACCTCTTCTGAGCTCTGGGCCCACATTTTCTCCTCTGCCTACCTGGCAGGTGAGAATACCTCTCAAATGTTGTATCTCTTGGATGAGCTTCTTTGGAAAGCCAATGGCCTACTTTTCACATGAGAGAATTTAGTTCACAGCCTAACTTGCAATGATGTGGAGTTTGCCCTACCCACTCAAATGTCAACAAGTCATTGTGAGGAGGTTATTCAACCACACATCCTTGTAGATCTGGGAGATTTTCCTCCTCTTGCTGATATGCCTGTAGTTCCAGAGATGACTCCCAAGACACATTTACTGGCTAATGTCTGGTACTCTCCTTGTGGAGCTGAATGCATACCTCCCTCAAATGTCCCCTGTTGTGTCCTTTTGGACCTGTGTTTGAGCAGCCTGTCATAAAATATGCAGCCTAGGGGCTGATTTCTACAAATAGTTGGTCCACTACTTCTTTTTCTTAGTACTATACCTGTTGTGGTCTAGTGACAGCCAATAAAGGACAGAAGAATAATAAATAATAAAGCAAAACTGGTTCTTTATCTGATATTTTAGAAGGTTATATAGTGGGGGTGGGGGAATTATTTCTAAAGGAAAGAGGCACCAAAAGAAGGACTTATCATATTAAGGCAGTAGAGAAATGGCATTAGAAAGTGCCTGGGTGTAAAAACAACTGGTTTCACGTGTAAGGTCTGAAGTCTTGGGGTAAATTATTGTAAACTAAAGCCTTTAAACCAAGAATATTTATGTTTGTTAAGTATAAAAAGGTAGGCAAGGTTTGCAGCAATAACTTCACTAAGGCTCTTAAAAGCTTATATGAAGTGAAGTAGGGACTAAGGCAATTAATTAAAACTAAGAAAACAAAATAAAGACCAGTCTTAATGACTGAAGATTTGGTTAAAAAGTCAATCTCTAAGTATGGGTAGTGATCAGCACTAGCTGGAGGATTGAAACTGTCAACAATTAAAGTGTGAGTACCACTATAAAAATTGCCTAACTGATGAAAGATGCAGTCAAATGGAATCATAAACTTAAGTTGAGATTGTTTGACTTGCACCCTAAAAAGGTACTTGTTAGGTTTGTGGCTTGTGTTTTCCTCTTTGAATTTTTATCTTGTATCTTTTCCAGCTTAGGTTGAGATTGGGTAAAATTCAGGCTTTTTATTGAAGTCTGATTATTGAGGTGAAGGTAAAGGGAAAAACAACTAATCAAAGGTAGCTAGATGAGCTTGGTAGGTAAAAACAAGACACAATCACATGTTTCTGATAACTTAACCTTTAAAAGTTAAGCAAAAAGGTAAAGGAGACAACAGGGAATGGCGGCTTTGCTTAGCAACTCAAGATTGAGAAAAAAGAGCAAGCAGGAGGAAGGGAAGATTGGATATGAACTGTCTGGTGTAAGCCAAGGCAAAAAGCAAAAGGTAACAAGTTTGGACTAGTTAATACTAACCCTAGCATAAAGGTGGCGGGTTCAAGAATTGTCCTGGGATAAAGGTAACTTTGAGAATGGGAATGAAAATTCACTGCCACCTCTAGCCTTGGATCAAACTCGTTTTCCCCCACTGCACCAAAAAAGGGCCAAAAATTACAGCCAAGCCACTCAATTATCTAGGAGATTTAGCCCACATAATTGACAAGCCCATTTCTTCTGCCTTTGAAGCCTTTTGCTACTGGGTGTGGAGCTTACTTCTTGCCCTCATCCGCGCCAGCTTGGGATCACTCCTTGCTAGATTCCTCTCAGTGTGGGCTGTGTGGTCACTTCTGTCTTCCTTCAAGTTGTGTCTCACCAAGAAGTCTGCTTCTCCCCCCACAGCTTCCTTGGCTGCATCAGCGGTGAATATCACCCTGGTGTCACCCTGTACCCACTCTGTGGCCATCCATAAGAAGGTTCTGGATGCCCTCTGGGGAGCTACAGCTTTGCCTCTCTGCGGACTCTGCGTCCATGGAAACTCCCATCTCTAACGCTCAGAGATCAGTGGCTCTCTTGGATGCTCTTGACAGAGACACTCACCTCTGGGTGTGCACTCTCCTCCGCCAACACCAGGAGCTTGGGGATACTTCCTCCCTCCTTACACTGGTTTCTTCAGCAGCAGCTGCCCTGGGTTCCAAGGTCTCAGTTATATTTGAGACTCTTTGTTCCAAAGGCCTTGCCCCTGATCTTGCCTCCCATGTTGAGTGCTTTGCAGTGAAAGCTGCCTCCCTGGATCTCTCTACCAAGATGGCAGTGTCCATGTTCCACAACTCCTTGAACGCTGCTTCAGCTGACAAGAGTGCATGAGACCCGGCTCCTACCTCCCTCAAGAAGGCATTTGTGTTGGCCCAAAAGCTTGAAGCCAAGCCAGCCTACCAGCCCAAGTCTGGTGTGCTAGCCCATCTCCCAGTCTCTAAGCCCTCCCAGGGTAAGCCCCCCGCGGCCAAACCCCCCAAGATGCCTGCCATCAACGTGATGTGCTGTGCCCACCAGGCCCCCAACTGGCCCACCTCCACAGGATCCCTCCCTGTATTTGTGGCTTTGGCTGCCATCCCAAGGTTTTTTCCTGCGACCCTGTCACATCCATTCTGAATTTTCAGAATAAAGAAGATCTTTCCTATTTCCTTTTTACTGCAACCTTTTATACCAAATCCTGTCAGGCTAAGGCTACAGTTTTGGTGGATATAGGCGCTGTGGGTAACTTTATGGACCTGGTACTGGCCCAATCCTTGGGATTGTCCTTGCTCCCCCCTCAGAGCCTTATTTCTGCCATCAAGGTACCAGTTCTCAGTTATCCCCTCACTAACCCACTTAGTTACTGTACAGGCTCACACGTGTTTGTGAGTGAATTCTCTGCTGTTGAGGATCTACTGTATCCAGTAATTGTGGGTGTGGGGTGATGGCGGCGTCACTTGGTGCAGATTGACTGTCTCACCAACAAGCTTCACTTCTTGCTAGACAGTATCCCCAGGTTCTTTTACCCTTCTCCCCTCAGGGTGGGAACCACCTGAGTTGTGCTTGTCTCTGGCGGTAACCCTAGTCTTCCCTCCCGAGCCCTTTGCCCTTCTGGCCATCCTTGCTCCCTTCAAAGACGCCTTTGACGCTACCCTTTCCTATGTCCTCCCCCACACTCTTGCCACAATTTGCCCTTTAAGACAACAGTTGACCTCGTAAAAATTGACGCCCCAATGTACCCTACTTAGTGAATTGGAGGATAAGGTGTTGCACACGTGGTTGGATAGCATGCTGGCAAAAGGGTGGATAGTCAAGAAGGCTTCCTTGGTTAGCTCTCCAGTGGTTTTTGATAAGAAATTGGATGGGTCCCTTAGGCCATGCGTTGATTATACCCTCCTCAACAACGTCACTGTCCTGGACTGCTACCCCCTTCCATTGGAGGCCTCAATTGCCCAGTCCATTGCCAAGTCTTGTGTCTTCTCAAAACTGGATCTTGTTAATGCTTTTAACCATGTTCATGTGGCAGAGGGGGACAAGTGGCTCACAGCCATCAAAACTTGGTGTGGCTGCTTCCAATTCAAGGTCATGCCTTTTGGCTTGAAGAACACTCCTGCAATCTTCCAGCAAGTCATTGAGGATGCTCTGGGAGACCTCTGTTTCTCCTGTGCTGTGGCGTACATCAATGTCATCCTAATCCATCTCCCCACTCCTGAGCAGCACACCAAGGACTTGGTGGCTATGGTGAAGGTTATTTAAAAGGCCCAGTTGTTCATCAAGCCCAGCAAGTGTGAGTTTTTCAAGTCAGAGGTTACTTTTCTGGGCAACTTGGTTCTGAAGGACGGCCACACAGTCTCCCCTGACAAGGCCAAGGCCCTTTGGGAGTGGGCTATCCCACAGAATCAGAAGGAGTTATGTTGCTTTCTGGGTATAATGATCTTCCTCAAGAAGTTCTCCTCTGCCATCTCTGAGCTTGCTTGCCCCTCTGCATCCCCTGGCTGGCAAGAACACCTTCTTTGTGTGGACCCCAGCATGTCAGGAGGCCTATGAAGCCATCAAACAGGTTTTTGTTTCCACTCCAGTCCTGTGCATACTGACATAAGCAAACAGTTCATTGTAGCTTGCAACGCCTCTAACGTGGCTGGCTAGGGAAGTTCTCCTTCAAGAGCATAATGGTCAGGAGCTCCTGGTTGCTTACTTCTCCAGGAAGTTTGCCCCCAACAAGTGTTCCTGGGTGGTGTTTGAAAAGGAGCTACATGCTGTGGTGGATACCAACACTCATTGGAGACACCACTTGTAGGGCGCCCAACACAAGTTTGTGGTTTGTACAGACCACAAAGCTCTCTGTTACTTCTGCAAGCCCCAGAAGTTGCTCCCTCGCCAAGCACGTGCCATACAGACACTCTCAGGCTACAAGTTCAAGTACAAATTTGTGAAGGGGGAACTCAACATCCTCCCTGACCTGATGAGTTGCAACCCTGCAATGTACCCAGTGAGGGGTGACAAGGACCCTCAGGTCACTGTCATCCCGGAGTCCTTGATCCTCCCGGAGCCTGCCCCCCTCTCCCTCAAACCCCAGCCACGGCTCCAGTTATTACTCCCCAGCTCCTGACCATTGGTCCTGCCCCCTCATCTGAGACAGCTCCACCGCTTGCTCTCCCTGGTACACTCTTGTATGACGTCCTGGTGGCCCAGCAATCCTCACCAGACGGCCAAGCCATCTGAGCAAAGCTGTCTCCTGACTCTGCATCTAATGGTCCCTATACTCTTAATGATAGGATAATTTACCAAAACAACAAAGTATGGGTTCCAAAGGACTTGCGGCTGTATGTCATGACAGAACATCATGATCCTCCCCTGTTTGGACATCCTGGCACAAAGAAGCTGCTTGAACTCATCAGGTGCACTTAAAGCTGAGTTGGGATAACCAAAGCAGTAGGTCCCTGGATTAAGAAGTGTGTTAATTGTGCCTGCTCTAAACCAGATTGTTCAGGGAACAATGGTCTTATCCACCCCCTACAGCAGTCTCAAGGCCCATGGTTGTCCATCTCAGTTGACTTTGTGGTGGCTCTCCCTCTGTTGGGAGTGTTTGACTCCATCATGGTGGTAGTTGACCAATTCACTAAATACTTGGTCTTAATCCCGTGCCTAACCATGCTGGACTCAGTGGGGATGGCAAACCTATTTGTGAAACACATCTTCACTAACTTTGGCCTACCTCAGGAGATCATCAGTGACTGTGGTCCTCAGTTTACATCCATGTTCTGGGAGTTGCTGCTGGGGATTCTGAACATTAAGTCATGCAGGTCCACCTCCTTTCATCCCCAGTCAGATGGGCAAACAGAGAGGGTCAACCAGACTATGGAGCAGCACCTACACTGTTATGCTAATGCTTCTATGAACTCCTGGTCTGAGAATCTCCCACTAGCCCAGTTTGCCTACAACAACACTGTGCATGCCTTCACGGGAGTATCCCCATTCCAGGCTACCCTAGGCTTCTCACCTGCTTTCTCTATTGGTCTGTCTTTGCAATCCCACGTCCCAGCTGCGGCAGACATGGCTGCTCACCTAAAAGCCACCCATGCCAAAGTGCAAAAGACATTGGCCAAATCCATAGAGTCTTACAAGAAGGCAGCAGACAAGAACTGCCACCCAGCCCCAGACTACCCAGTAGGCTCCCTTGTCATGCTGGACTCCTCCAATATCCGCATGAAAGTTCCCTTGCAGAAATTTGCCCCAAAACGCTTAGGCCCATTCAAAGTGTTGGAAAACAAAGGCAATGGAGTCTACATGCTAGAACTCCCCCCTCATACCACATCCACAATACCTTTAATGCTTGTTGAATCTCCCCATTTGAGGGACATCTTCCTGACACCCCTGAACCCATTGTGGTTGATGGTACCCCCAAATATGAGGTGGAGGCAGTGGTGGCGTCCTGCCAGATCAGGAAGTCCCTGCAGTATTGTGTCAAATGGAAAGGTTACCCCTCCTACAATAACAGCTGGGTTAGCTCGTCCAATTGCAGCAATTGTTGGGACCTGATTCAGGAATTCCACAAGGATAATCCCTTAGCACTTGGTACCACCTAAGTCCCTCCTGGCGCTAAAGATCCCCAAGGCGCATAAGAATTTCTCAGTGGCCACGCTTCCCCAGGGAGGCATGCAACCTCAGGAAAGAGGAAAGGATAATGTAAATTCACTGCCACCTCTGGCCTTGGATTGAACCATTTTCCCCTGACTGCACTAAAAAAGGGCCAGAAATCACAGCCAAGCCACTCAATCTCTCTAGGAGATTTAGCTCATACTGTTGATGAGAGATTTGTTCTGGCCTACCCTGCAGACTCCCTAGCTCTGGTTGCCCTGGCCTGGGAAGAAACACTGGTCAATTTGGACTATTTGTTAGCATGGTGTTGCCCTCTCTTAAAAACAATCAGGAACGCCCAATCAAACAACGCCACACCAATGACCAGAAAGTCAAATGAACCTGAACTGGTTGAGGTGCCTTCCAGCCAATCAGGTGGAGCCGCGGAAATTACCCTGAAACCCTCCAGCACCCCTGGCTCTGGCCAGCAAATTTTCTCTCCCATCCAATCAAATTCAAGTCAAAATGGTCATGTGATTATCCCTTAGCAACTCATCCCCTTTTAATAATGCCAGGGGACTTTGGGTCCCCTGCTTGTCAATTTTTCAATTCATTAAAGTTTTGGACTCTGTTGCACTTATTTTAAAAATTATAGTATTGGTGTGGACCTCTATTTTGGGTTCCTATCATCTAGAGTTTAAAGTGTTAGTTGTTTCTTTAAAACTTACCTTGTATTGACCTGCTTCAAACCTGGCATCTCTTCTGGGACCTTCAGGAGAAGCTTTGAGATATAGTTGTTGTTTGTTTTTGTTTTTGCTTTCAAAAACCAAGCTCAAATCTAAAATTTTAGTTAGTATTCAATTTAAAAATCTATTTTATTTTGAATTTTACCTTCAGTTTCTTGATTTCAAACCTGCTTTTGTTTTTGAGACCGTCAAGCCACCCAAGACCACTTCCAAGCCTTCTAAAGACTACCCTGCTGCTTCCTGCTGGGTTTTCACTTCTGATACCCCCCAACTTCCATAATCTTATTGGTTCCAAAGAAAAAAATCACATTTTTTCAGAATTCTCTGGGGAATTTAATTATGATCCTCCCTGTCTTGAAGTTTGTGGTGTTTTCACTGGCCCCCTTTTTGTTACTCCTTTGGTCCACCTCCCCCAACTTATGGTCTTGCCTCTCTTCTTCTTCCTGCCTTGTGAGAGATAACCCTTTCAGTCTGCTACACTTCCCTGGTGAACTCTTCATCTCTAGGGAGGCTGTAGTCAAGAGTTTAACATGCAATGACTTGGACCTCAATGCTGATGACAATGCTGTGTTTGCCCCTGTATTGGAGGAAATGCCAGAGTTGACCCCTCCTATCTTGGATGAGAACAACTTGGTACCCCTCCAGGCACCTGTGAAGCTGCCTCCTGCTCCCACTCTGTATGCCCTGGCTTCTTTCTGGATCTCGCACTGATGGGGCTAAATACTTACTTCCAACAGTTGTCTCCTGCATCCTCCCTTTGGTCCCCCCTCCAAGTGGCCATCCCAGTACTCCACTGGGCAGCATCCTGGTGGTTCATCTCACCGGGATGGGAGCCAACCTTAGTTAGTTTAGTCCCCCTCTCTTACAGGGAACTAACCATTAAATTAGGTTGTAATGAACCAAAAAAGGAGGGAATAAATGTGAGTGATCCTGGGGAGTAATTGTTGTTGTTGGAAACAACAAAAAGAACATTAAAAACCAAAAATTAATAGTTCATAAAATACTAGCTGCGTAAGATGATGAAGGAGAATCCTGATATCACATGTCTTGCCAAATGGAGGAAAGTGGCTCTTAATTGCTACAAATCTATCATTAGCTGCAGAAGTGAAGGCCAAGCTCTATGCACAATAAACCCTTGATTCAAATATTGCTTTTTAGGTGCAATTAAACAAGTTTACAGGCGTATACTAGCAAATGTGGCAAAACAAGCGGGTAATTGGACAATCACTTTATTGCCTTTAACATATACAGACTATGCTTTGGCTGATCCATTCAATAATGTGACACAGCCATTCCATTCTTGCACTGGATGGAATCCTGGTGGGCATCTCCACCATAATGGGAGCCAATATTAGTTAGTTTATCTCCTTTCTCTCACAATAGTGATCTTGGAGCTGGTCAAGAGGATCAGAAGAATAAAATCTTATTATGTTCAATTATAGAAAGCTCCTGGTTGAAAAGTGAGTAAAGCAGTGAAAATAACCTTGATATCCAGTATACTATTTCACTTAAGAGTATCATGTAAACATCCCCCTAGATAGTGAAACTGCTTTGATAGACCATGTGTTGCTATAAAATATGTTTCCCCTAGTTATCAATTACTAATCATGAGTGGGGGCTTGATGAGTCCCCTTTGGAGCATTAAAATAATTCACCTTTGTCTTTTTAATAAAACTAGTATATCTGTTAATGCCACCTCAACCTATCCAGCCCCTGGCTTTGATCCAGGAAACACATTGCTGTCTTTCAAGGAGTAGGAGCACCACAAAACTCCTGTAGAAACTGAAACAAACAACAAAGATATCAAATATCAAAACAAATTAGTGAAATTCTCACACTAATACCAGTATATCATAATTAAGATGTTTAGTTTTAAAAGCTGTTGAGTTAAACAAAAAAGGTTCAGATAAAAAATCAGTTCAGTCCAAAACAAAATCCTGCAGGCTCTACTTGAAGGAAAATTCTATAACAAAAGTTTCAATATCTAGGTCTAAATTATGAAAATAGTCAAACACACAATGAGTTTAAAACCAAAGACACAATCCCAAAACTTAGATTGCTAAAAAAATTAACTCATATTAAAAACAAAAAGAAATTAGCTATATTCTGAAGAATTCTATATCAACTGTGATATTGAGCATACAACAAAAATGATGTAATCAGAGAACAAAATTGGTTCAATTACAAAAGTGATATTTCAAACACAAAACATCTATTTTTTTGACAATTTAGATTATTTTTGAGACTCAAAATAGAAACAGTGGATTTTAAAATCCAATCCACTAAAATCTATTCAAGAAACTACATCATTGTTTTCTATTTATGTGCTTCTAAATTTGGTCATTTAAGCCTGAGAGAATGTCTCAAATAGGAGCTAACATGTAAATAAAATTAATGCTCTGAAATTACATTGCTTTTATGTTTTTAATAGAGTTTTATTATATATTTTTAAAATGCTTTTTTTACAAGTGAAGGTAACTTTGATATTATTCAGGAGCAGTAACAGGAGAAACTCAAAGCTCAGGCTAGTGATCAATTAGGTGTAACTACAATGAGCCATGTGTACACCTAACCCAACTATAGTTGCAATGGGAGTGAGTTGTATGTTTCACCAGGCACAGCACTGGAAGGCTTTTTTGGCAGCCAATATGAGGAATCTCAAGACCAGACCTACCCTGAGCCACATCAGGAACCCCAGGCAACTGTTCCCCCTTCACCTCAATTCAACCATCTTATAGCAGTTCAAGCCAATCATATTAAGCCAAACCTAGTACAGGTGCCAGCATGGCAAGTGTGCCCCAAGCAACAACTGATGACTAATGAAATTATTTAAAGATAATGAGCCTCAATCACAGCAGCATGAACTTTCCAGAAATTGCTATCCACCTGCAATTCACCAAGGCAGTGAT
Organism: Entomophthora muscae; assembly: GCA_014839935.2. Classification (NCBI taxonomy): domain Eukaryota; kingdom Fungi; phylum Entomophthoromycota; class Entomophthoromycetes; order Entomophthorales; family Entomophthoraceae; genus Entomophthora; species Entomophthora muscae. The sequence continues at coordinate 4,553 of QTSX02003779.1, read as the reverse complement.
AAGACAAGAATTTTGGGATCTTATGAAGATGGGTGGTGAAAAGATTACTAAGAAGCAAAAGAGCAGCTAGATTCCCAGCTCAAGGATTCTATCCTATCATGCTTGAACCCCTCTAATACAGCCAATACCTCCAAACAACTGAGGTCAGACACCTACTTGGGCTTCACAGCATCTTTGTTTCCAGCCACACTCCACAAATCAGGATGCACAGGCTTATTGCTAATGTCCTGGTTATAACCAATTATTCAGGAACAAGTGAAATAGTGTCAATTATTTGCCACAGATCAGAAATTAGTGTCACAATCACCTACTGCTTATCTAGCTTTTATGTCATGAATGTCATTTCAATACTTGTATTGAAAACCTGGGAATTGAACCCCAGGTCTCAGAAAAAGCCTTATATTGACCAGGATAGACAGGACCCTGCCAGACTGCCAGTTGGGTCAAAACCTGGCCTGCCAGAGATGCCTTGCACTGACCAGGAGGAACAGGACCCTGCCAGACTGCCAGTTGGGTCAAAACCTGGCCCGCCAGAAATGCCCTGCACTGACCAGGAGGAACAGGACCCTACCAACCTGTCAAGTGTGGAGATTGAAAGTTCAATATCAATATCAGAAACCCCAGAATCAAACCCCAACCCTCTAAAGGCTAATCAAGTCACCCAGGATGGACAGGAACCTGCTAACCTGCTGAGTTGCAACCCCAAGTTGTTGAGTTACTCCAAGACCCGCCAGTCTCCCAAGGACAATTCCCCAAATGGTCACCAGATTGCTGCCAACCTTGTGCCACCAAAGATCCAGACCTATGCAGAGGTTGTAGCTTGCCTAAAGGAGGTTAAAACAAAAACTACTGCTAGCTCTGCCAATGACCACCAGCAGCTACCAGTCTTCTGTCCAGAATGGGTAATACAATTGAACTGCTCAGGTGATGTAGTGAACAGTAGTGGCGGAACAAAGCATTGTCACTTCTGTTCACCAGATCAGGCACAACCTGGATCTGCCACCCTCAAGACTCTAAGCCAAGATCCATGCCCTACTAGTGCCTTGTCTGCAAACCTGAACCCTGCAAAAATTGAAGAAGCAAAAACCCATGGTATAAAAGCCCTGGCAGTATGGTGATGACCATATTGTCATTTATGATAATAAAGTTTTATGAACCTTTGGTTCAAACAAATCCTACCTTATCTAGTCTTAGTGATATTTCATCTCAACTCTAGCCAAGTAGACAATCAGGCAACCAACCCCTCCAAGACCAACCTTCCAACCCGCATCAGGCACTATACGTCCCCCTGGAGCCCCCTTTGGACCTGTTCATTTTACCAAATACCGCCCAACCCTGCCTACTCAGAGTACAACTTGGAGACCATCCTCATTGCCAACCCCTTGGCAAGAACTAGAGAGACTGAATACATAGGACATAAAGGAAAGAGGATCAAGGTGCCGCCCTTATTGTTCAAAGACAAATACAATTATCTACCGGCATACTTTGTCCCCATGACTCTTCCCTTAACCCCGCAACCCAACCACCCAATGGATCCCCCCACCGCTGCCGAGACCATGTCCACCCAACTGTTTGGAGTACTTTACATTACTTTGACAGGAATGGTAGACACTATGGTGCCCAACTCTGGGCCTTGGTCTTTTCTTGGGCAATCTATATCCTATATTATCAAGTTAGCACCCATCCTATGGTGGGCATTACCCGCTGGCCCGGCAGTACCCCGTCCAGAGTCACTTAATGCCTCCACCTATGCCTGGCTTCCTGACAATATCAGACAATGTCATTTTTATATCTTAAATTAAATTGGCATTGCATGTCTAGGATTACTGGATGGTAGGAAAAAACACTCCTGAGGGTAAAAAGAAGCAAAAGCAAGGTACATTTGTTGGTAAATTTTTGAAAGTGTTGCAATACCTACAATTGCTCACTCACAGAAAACTATTCCTCTGAGAAATTCCTCAATTAATGAATAATTGGTGGCACTATTATCAGACATTCATGCTATACAGGATCAAACATTTTGAATCCTAAATGGAAAATTACCTGGACAAGACTCATGACTATCATGACATGCATGGGCAGTGTATGGCTCTCTATGATACTACATAATTCTATACCTTCATATAAAATGAAGTATCATTCTCCTCTCAATTTCCCCCTTTATCTTGATTATATACTTCTCAGAAGTATATACTTGACAAGGCAACCTCCAGAATTAACTCATACAGAATAGAACATCCTCCATGTCAACAATTCTCAAAAATATTTTTCTTATTTTCAATATTAAAGATTATTTTTTTCTTGATTAAATAATTGACACTGATAATAGAAGCAATTTTTGATTTTTATTTTGGGCTTTTAATTGAGATTATAAAAGATAAAGCAATTTTTTTTGAAATTGTTGACATGAAGGATGTTCCATTCTGTATGAGTTAATTCTGGAGGCTGCCCTTGACAAATAGGAACCTTTTGTTTATCTTGATATGTTATAAAACTAGTGTATGCCTTGTTGACACAAGCTTAAAATCCCTTAAACTTAAAACTAGGACTTAATGCTATTACAAGCTATCAGCTTGGATTTAGGTATATTTTGACAATAATATAAAAGGCATGAAATGATTAAGTACTTCACCCTAAAATATTCTTTGCTACCTCCAATTTCAAAGCTCTTATTGATCAACAGCAATTGAATTTATTCTTTTGGTATTATAATTTTCCTAATCTGTAGAGCTCCTAGAACATCTTAGATCTTCTATCTTGATAAAAAAGATCATCTGTTCACTTATTCATCTTAAAAATTTCTTCTTTGAGAAATCTACCCCCATGTACATCTAAATATATATCTCATGTCTTAATGGGTTTATCTGTTTATAAATCAATGAAATCTATCAATGGTACTGGTTATTAACCAAAGTAGCTTAATGAAGCATATTATACTGTCTTATAGTTGTTAAGGAGCGCCTTTTGGGGAAGCTTCAAATATGAAATTAAGAAGGAGAGAAGTATATTTTATTGGATAATACTTTAGACTTATATAGCTTTAGCTGTGGCAGAGATTTAGTTAGATCAAACCTAGGGGCTGGTCATGTACAGGATGGGTTCAAATTGCTGGATACTTGGAAAGTCATGTGATATTGCTTTGTTGCCATTTCTGGCATGTCAAACTGTATATTAGAAGGGCACCAAATTGGGTAATGACTGGATGTTAAGTGTTTTGGCAGTAGCCAGAATACTTGTACATCCAGATCCTTGACACCCTCCTTAAGGGGTTACTCTGGTACAGCAGGAGGGGGCTTTGTCTTGACGGCTTCTGCATGATGTTTCTGGAGCTGTTTGCTAGTTGGTATCAACTGGGTCAAGTGTTCTCCTTTGTTAAGGCGGAGGCAAGATCTGTGGTACTTCTTGGTCATGGACTCTTTGGCGCCCTGGAACTTAACCAGGTATGTGTTCCTGTCTGGTAGGTATTTGATGATTCTTCCTGGTCCCCCGTGTACTGAGTCTAGCTTCTTCCTGTTCCCTTCTAGGACCCAGACAGGGGTGTTGATTAGAAGTGGTTCCTCTGCAGAGGTTACCTTTTATGCTTTGAGCCTTTTTATTTCTGCTATTTTGGCTTTGGGGCATATGTGTTGTAGCGTTGGTGATTGTTCTACTGTGGGAGGTTTTCCCAGGGGGATTTTTACATATGGTTGGTTGTTGCGGGTAACTATATCTGGTTTGTATCTGTATGTTAGTTCAAACAGTGAGTAGCCTGTCCCTTGATTGGTGCAAACCCAGGATACTAATAATGCATGTTTCACGTATAGTGGCCATGTGTCTTTGGCTTTGCCATCCATTATTTTCTCAAGGGTTCTGATAAGGCTGCTGTTTAGGTGTTCAACTCTGCTGTTGGCCTGTGGCCTGTAGGGCAAGGTTGTGGAATGTTTGATGTTCTCTGCTTTTAGGTTGTTGTTTACTAAGTGACCTGATAACTCTGTTGCTCCATCAGTTATGATGTAGTCTGAAGTAACCTAGTCAGCTATGATTGCTTTGTTAATGAATTGATTTATTGTTTCTGCCTTGTGATCCTTTGTTTCCCAGCAGATAGGCCAGCATGTAGCAAAGTCAATGGCTACAATTAGGAAACATTGCTTTGTCTTAGTTTTTGGAAAGGGTCCCACTACGTCCAGTCCCCAAACCTTGAATAGTTTGGGGTCAGGTACTGGGTTAACTGTTGGCTGAGGAGCTTTGTTGTTGGCGTATTTCTCACACACTGTGCACTTTTTCAGAACATCAATTATGTCTTGTTTAAGATTGGGCCATCATACTATCTCTTTTAATGTGAGGTATAGATTGTTAGCCTTTGTGTGTCCTAGTAGACAGTGATGTCTTAGGATGATATCAACTCTTTGTGCAAGTGGGATGTAAGGGACATGTTTGTCTTTAATGATTTGGTACACAGTGCCATTTGATACATGGAAATATTTTTCATTCCCTACTAATGTATCATGGGTTAGTTAGTGTGTGGAGGGATCTTTCCCTTTTATTTTGTACTCAGTGTTATATAGGTTGGACCA